>DWLS01001132.1:0-23588 GCA_018246255.1 Pachliopta kotzebuea | reverse complement strand
ACTACGGGGGCCGCATGAGGCGGGCAAATAACCGCCTCGCGCGGCCCCTTCTTCCGCGGCGGAGCGGGGCCGAGTGCCTCTTCGCAGAAGGAGGCCACCGTCTGCCACGAGCTCTCGCTGTCGAGCATGGCGATGACCACACTCGACAGCGACAGCTCGCGAACATACAGTATCCTTCGACCCACGCTTAGCCAGCTTAACCATTAGCAATGTATTATCTAAGTCCAGACCCGTCGTTAGCTTCTTAAGCTATGTCATTGATTTATATCTCTAATTTTTCGTAACCCAAAATATGACAATAACCAACAGCTTAAATTCTAGTTAAGTGTTTAAGCTAATTTTATTTTTATTGTCGTACCTTTTTAACCACCACAACAACCAACTATTGTTTTTCACATAATTATACAAATTTAAGATATAAAAAGCGGAATTCTTTGATACGAGAAAAACATATTTGTGCTGATCAAATAAATTTCTATGTAACTAAGATAATATTGAATAAATCATCCTTTATTGAAGAATTGTTTGTTTTACTCAAAATTTGCCCATATTATCTTATAATATATTACTTTTGTCTTTTTTTCTTGTTTTTATGAAACATTTATTACATGAGAAATTAGCCAACATCTGTTAGTATCGTGGAATTCATATACTAACTATATCTGGATCTAAAGTTAACTCATGTATTTACTATTTTTCAGTTCATTTTGAACCTTTTTTTTTGTCTCAAGATTTCGCAATTGATTGTATGAATGTATGAAACGAAACTTTAATTCAGAGTGTATCTATAGAGTGCATATATAAATATATAATTAACCATTTTCTTTTTGTAATATAAACAAAAACATTTTTACTTGTTCATTTAAACGTTTATGATACTTTACTACATCACCAGATAAAATGTCTCGGGATCGTTAATTTCTCTAAATATAGAGTTTCACTAACCCTTTATTTTTTTTTTTTGTCCGATTGTTAATAAATAAATAATACAGATAGATAAGACATTAAAAATTTAATTTATTCAGAAGGAGGGATAAATGTAAGCATTAGTTGGGAGGGGAGCCAACGAACAAATACAGTTCTTTTGTGCTCTTGTGTTCTTTGAAACGTTGTGTGTATGATTGATTTGTTTATTTCAATGAATATTAAAGTGAATTAAATGTGGAGGCAATTGATATATCAATAAACGCATTTTAAGATAAAACGAAAAAGAAACGCACGAGAGAAAAGTATTAGCGCGTGCATACACTACAATAATTATCAATAGTTTACCAGAAAAATCGGCAGTGTTAAACCTTTTAAAGATACGTTACGCAGTTAATGTCATTTATTTAATATGAAACCACTGATTTTTTTATAATCGGCCATTTTTTCGATGACAATTCAGCTAGCGTCAGTTCTTACAACTCTTGTAATTGGATTGCATTCTGACCACGTATCAAAAGCTACGTCGTCCACAGGAAAAGGACGATAAAGTGAAATTCGTGCAGCGAATGATATTTTTTAAAGTAGATTAAAAAAATCGTTAATCGCTTATTTGAATGATCACAAATGCTAATATTGATAGTGAAACTGGACAGTTTATTTTAATAAAGGAATTTCGTTATTTTATGTAAGGAGTAAAGCTGCTGTAAATTACTTAATGTTATTAATACAAAATTCCTTACGAGTAATAAGATTCAAAACTGTTTACATTATGGTCAAACTTTTCTATTTATCATAAAAAAAACTGTTACGGTTACTTTTCGTCATACTAATGTTAAACTTTGAAATGATGATGATGAATGTTAAACGTATGTACAACTACTACATAAACTTTTAGGAATCTTCTCTGAATGATTTTCAGCATTGTTATAATTAGTCTTATGTTTATAATATTTTAAGAATTTTTTTGTAACCTTTGAAATAAAACTTTTTGTTCCATAATTTATCATTAACCGATAAATGTCCACTGCTGGACACAGGTCTGCCACAAAGTTCTCCATTCCAATCACTCCTGCGGTGTCTGAATTCAGCGGCTTTCTGCGACCATCACCAGATCGTCGGTTCATCTTGTAGGGTGCCTTCCAGTACAGTATTTACAGGTACGCGGCCGCCACACTGACTTGACTTCACTGTACCATCCGCTGTCAGTCCTTCGAGCAATGTGCTCTTGCCAATACCACTTAAGTCTAACAATCCTTTGGACAATTCCGATGGAGGTCCGTAGAAGAACTAACCTTAGTTCTACTGACTACGGATCTCCTCATTTCTGATTCGATGCTTGGAGTATCTCTGCGCACTCCAAGCATAGCCCTCTGCATTGCAGCTGACTCTGAGCCTTGTATAAGGCCTATTGTAAATGGCCACGTTTCAATTTTATACGTTATCTTCTACTATTATTATAACATAATTACAAACAGCCATCTTCTGCAAGCTTTTACAGTAAGAATAACTATGAGACTTTCCTGTGTGGTTCCTGATGCCATTCTTCTTAGTATCTGCACTTAATGTCTTATGCTTTGAAAAGGTTAAAAATTAATCATATTTAAATTTATTCCATAAATTCTCTCTGTTGGCGTGATATTATAAAAAACGGAAAATGGAATATTGATGATATTGAAATGGAATTTAATTCTCCGCTTGAAAATTGAAATACCGCTTTAACACCTTTTTGTCACCGTTAATTTTTAAAGCAAATTAGCCACTTATACACAGAATAATCATTGTCATTTTGACGCTGCTTTAAAAATTTATTATAATGTACGATACCAGTAATAACAGGTCTTGTAAACGGGTATTAAAAATTTTGTAGATGTCGAAAGTTGTCAATATTATACTTATAAAACTTTTAATAAAATTAAAGTAATACAAACAAAAGTCATATATTGTAATTATCCCACGTATTAAAGCAATGTTACTAAATATAATTCAATAACGGTTTCTTTTAAATAACAAATGTGGATATAGAATGTTTATAGTACACCGTATCCTGATCCCGATTTGAGATATATGATTTAAATCTTGACCAAGCAAGCACAAAAAAACTTTTACATTTTGAGAAGTACTTGTCTTGTGATACTTATTAATGCTTTTAAATCAGTCCGTAAGTATGTATTATATTATTATATTGTAGTCTAACAAACGCTGCATCACTCTTTTTGTTACGGATTTATAGGAGGTTTTAATTAAGTGTTTATTGCGGTTGTATGAAATGGATCAAATTAATACGTAGCTTTGGTTTCGCCGCTCGTTGCTCCCGTAAACAAAAGGCAATTAGCAACTAAACGGAATCGAATTTAATCGTACCGGGCGATATTTAAAAGCCTCCAGCAATTTTCCAGTAATCCTCCTGCAATCTGTAAACTGGAATCCAATTGAATCGACTAATAGATTGCTAATTAGAAAACCTGACCAGTCAAAGAGATCGGTCAAAAGGGTGCAAACTATACA
Source organism: Pachliopta kotzebuea (assembly GCA_018246255.1). Taxonomy (NCBI): domain Eukaryota; kingdom Metazoa; phylum Arthropoda; class Insecta; order Lepidoptera; family Papilionidae; genus Pachliopta; species Pachliopta kotzebuea. The sequence continues at coordinate 20,156 of DWLS01001132.1, read as the reverse complement.
AACACTGTGCAATACAAACCGACACACTAATTGGCGTGTGTCTCATGTTAGCTCGACTTTGTTTTTAAACCGATAGATGGTTGAATTCATATGACGTACTTTTATGGTTTGAACATATATGGTAGCATAAAGCAATGTAACAGACAAAATTCATTTAAGTTATAACTTTTGAGTATTAGCAATAGATCTAATCTCTGTACTTATCAAAACCGCCAATGTATGTCAACTTTATTACAATTATTTTGCGTCAATAAATTATTATTATGTACGAGTACACAAAATGTAGTGTATGTGTAATGTATGTGTTTGTCAGCGACGTCACCTGATAATCAGAGGTAATGTAGTTCAGATAGTAAACAGCACTATTTAAGAAAAAATCTGTTCACTCTTCTCTTAACGACACTCTCGTAATGTCTGGACGTAACATTATCACTGGTAGACCATTCCAATCCTTTGCTTTATGAAGGTCGAAGATAAATGCCTTATCATTGAGATATCGATAAGGTTGGTATGAAAGCCTTCCGTATGTTTGTACTCCGACTGTATAAGGGTAATGGTATGGTATAGAAGATTTCGGAGATTATACGCAGGAACTGTCCTGCGTATAATCTCCGTAATGCTGAGTGTAAGGTTTGTATGAACTTATGTCGCAGTACATCTTTTAAATTATCCAAATTTAAACCGTTTCCATTGATATTATTGAATTATTGGGTATTATTTTTTAATACTACGATCAAAGGTATAAAGGGAGAAATACATTCCTTATTATTCTTTGTATAAATGTAAGTAAATGTTTCGCATTATACTATCAATGTTAAGTAATATTTGAACTTTTATTTTTTAAACTTCATTTCCACAAAGACGATTTAAGTTGTTTCTATTTCTCTTTTAAAAAATTCCTGTTGAAATATAAACCTTCGCACAATGGCTCTAATGGTTTAGAGTGGATTGGAATATTAAATTTCGCAATTGTTATTCCTAGAAAATAAATTGCGAGGATAATAGACTTTACAGTGGACTGAACAAGGAGATCAAGTTACTTTAATGGCCTTTAGTAGGGCAATATTTGAATATTATAACGTAACTTGATGAAAAGCGCTTGACAAGTAAACTCAATTAATTTTACTGTTATTGATATTTCCGTTAATTAATTTATATTAATCCGAATCAAACGGTATATTAAAATTATCAGCAGCAGCAAGAGAAACATTTATTATATAATAATGTAAATATAAATACATGTAGAGTAAATAATTTTTTTTTCTAACAAACCAAAAAAGATCTTTTGTAATTATTTCTCGTCAATTCAAAAATAGTATACTGCAATTATAGTAGATTTTTTGTGTGGTTGTAGCGTAAGTTATGTTTAAAAAGGATTTTCTTTTAGAAAACTGCGTAAGCTGATGTGGTGATGCTGCGTCTAGTCATTTAACTTGTTAAATGATGATCACAGATTCTATTACACACATGTGATAGCATTTGTATAATAACAGGATTGTTTTGAACCCACCACATCCATAAAGTACGTATTGTAAATCTGTTTAAAATAATAAAAATATTGGAGCAGCAGTTCTATAGAGTGGAATAATCACAAGAGAAATTTAAAATATTTTTCAAGTAAACTTCAATGTTTGCCTCAATGCCTTTTAATTGTTTCCTTCGTCATCAACATACAGATCCTGTTCGTCGTTGTCTTTTTCCTAGACCTATTATATAAATATATATTACATAATATATATATTACATAATATCTATATAATGAAAAATCAAAGTAATGTAATCGATGGAGCATTCATTTTATAGGTACTTGTGCACGTAATATATTTGCACAAATTTTTCATTGAATGCGACGGGGAAGGTAAATGAAACGGTTTGTAAATTGAGAGTATGCATTTTCGAGAGCTCTTCGGTCGCTCGCTCTATTAGGTGGTCATTCCGGCCGTCCGGCCTGTCCGCATACTGTACGCCTTTACCGAAATTGTTTTTCATTCCGTCGCATAAAAAGAGCTGTTGTGTTTGTGGTGTCGCTTGTTTACATCTATATATACGTCAACGACATTTTATCTTCCAAATGATAAAACGAAAAGAAGAATTTTATCTAGTTTTTTTTCGTTTGAAAGTGATACGAACAAGTGTTCTTAAATTTTACTGATGGTAGGTATTTGTTGTTGGAGGTCGTCTAGGTTGGTACCACCGCAGCTCCTACTTCTATCGCCAAATAGTGATGTACAAACATTACGGTGTTCCGGTCATACGGCGTTGTAAACTAATAAGATTATTGAGGTAACGAGGGTAACCTTATATCTTTAGGTGACGAGCTCAATGTGGTGCTGTGTATAACTTCTTAGTCAGCGCCATGTTGTTATAGCCAGGCACCACGTTGTTATACCATGAAGTGAACCTGTCCTCCTCTTGTCACCTAGTTGAATAATAAAACAAAATATTTACAATATAACTTACTATAAAGACACTTTAGTTTTATTTGGAAGCTCTCACACTAACCCTGTAACTCACTGAGCATTATACTTAGTAAATTTTAAGACAATTAAATATTATTATAAGATTTTATATTTTAATACTGGTTTATTAATGAAAATTTTGTTACAAATATTAGCGTTATTTGTTTTGTGTTGAAATCTAAGCTCCGCATAAATTCTCTGCACTTGTTAAGATTAACTACATCTAATTTCAGAAACTGTAGCTATTAATTAAACACTTGTCCTATACAGGTACAATGATGAATGCAATATGAGCGTGCAGCTGAGACGATTCATCCGTATGCTCATATTGAATTTCCAGTGCCTAAGCTGCGATATGTATTCAACAGCAAAATGTTGCTCAAATGATCGCAGAGTAAGATCTTAAGAGTACACTTCCAAATCCCCTGGGATGATTTAACTAAAATACAGAAAATTACCTCGGAGAAGGCAAAAGTTCCGGAAAATAATATATTCCAGACACGAAAAGACTTGGTCGTTAGTGAGTCACTCGAATATCTTTACTGACGTGCCTCCAGCGACTCTCCTTCCTTTACTTCTGTGATGCAACTAATGTTTTATTCGTTTTAATCTTCGAGAGTGACTGTTAATTTTTTTGTATTTCGGTTATAAATTTAAAGATTACTTCAGTTTCAACATTAAAATTGATAAATAGCAAATAATCCTCATAATGATTCTATTACTAGGACTCCGTGCTCTTTATCATAAGGAGACAGGTTAGACCGTTTAATCGCTATGCTGGTTAAGTGCGTGTTGGATGTCTCATATTCATAAAAACTGTTGCTTACGGATAAAACATATTCTTCACGATATTTTTCTTCTCGGAAGTTCAAACTCGGTGAAGGACAGAATACACGTCTCTTCGAGACATAGAATTCTATTCGAGAGCATCAGAATTCATGCAGAGCACACTTTACTATCTTCGGCCTATTTTCACTGTCTATAAACCTGTAGCCGAATGTTAGTTATATATTACAAAATTAAGTAAGGAAATGACACAAAATTATTTAATTGAGTAATGTGTCTCATTATTTAAATTTTATTAATATTAAATCGAAAGCTAATATTCACTCTGCTTCAATGAATGAAGAAAAACTTTAATAAGCAACACATTTATATTTTCTTATGGTAAGTACGTTTCGTAACTCACCTACATGGCCGTCAATTTCAGCTGAATAGACCGATATATGATATAAGATGATCTCTCGACCTATAAGTTAATATCTTTATACCAGATAACTATCACATATCTTAATAAATATAATAAATCGCTAACAAAAAGTCACTTGTTTTAGTTATTTATTTCAACGATAAGCAACTTGTTTTGTTCTAAATAAAAAAAATTATATCTCTTATCAAAATATAATTAAATACATAAAAAAGTGAATAGAATATTACAGTATAATAAAAACAAATTGTTAAATATGCCAATTGCCCAGTAAACGATTCTAACAATGGTAACAATATATCAATGAGCTGTCAAAATGTGTTGCCATGATCCATCAGTAACAAATATTCGTCTCGCATTTACAAATTAATTGTTCTCAACTTTCTAAACCGAAAGCTTACTTTTACCAATTATCAGTATAAATAAACTTATTTTATTGCCAATAAAAAGTGAATAAATCCGGTAACTTACCATAATGTTCAGCTTACATTATTGAACCAGAACAATTATTTACACATTGATAAAAGCAGTAGTCAATAAATACGAGGAAATTTGATATGCAAACGCCAAGAAAATACCTTCGGGGTAATAAATATTTTACTAAAAGGGTCACAATGTTTACAACTGTAATGTTGATATTTTTTGAACACAGTAAAAAATCTTTATTCATTTCATCTTCGCAGTTCGTAACTTAACAAAAAATGTTAAGATCTTAATAATAATATTTATATTTTACTAGATCATCACAATAACCTGTTTGATTGAAACAAGTACAGTTTCTTTAATTTCTTTCAAACTTGTTGATGGGAAGCAATAAAATATGTTCTAGGATTATACATGTTTTATTCTACCTGGTAGTATGTGACAGGCTTGGCTTGCCCATGACAACGAGGAGTAGTAAAATATACACAGCACCATGTTGTGCTTGTCGCCTTGACACATAAGTTGTTAAGTCTCGTTACACTAGTAAATTAATTACTTTACAACGCCCTTCTAAATACAGTAATGTTTGCACACTACTGTTCGGCGACAGAAATAGGAGTAGTGGCGATACATACCCAGAAGCTCTCCAGCAACAGATACCTAAATGTATTTATGTTTATATAAACATTATTAGCTTATTACATTTTGTTATCTATATGTTAAACAGAAAAATATAAACATAAATTTATTATTACAAACGTAATAATAAAAGATGTATCCACACAAAACGGATACCCCATTCCCCTAGCGACGAAGTTGGATATTAAAATAACATTCTTTTATGTAAGATGTGTTATTATATTATATTCTGTGATGTTTTGCGATATTATTTGAATACGTTTTACAAAGCTTCCGATTACATTTTTTGTGATAGGACCTCTCTTACGCAGTCTACTCTTCCGTTTTAGTCGTTCATTTTCATTTAAAACGAAGGCAGTCTTTACTGAGTATGTATACATATAAAAAGAAAACTGTTATTTAAAATATTAGCAATTAAGAATACAATTCAACGATGCTAATTAAGGAAATAGAAGAAAAGAAGGCAAAAAACATGAAATACATTCATTATTAAAGTGTTTCTTACTGTTGGTCTTTATTTAGCATTTTTGCTTGTGAAAAAGGCTTTATAATAGATTCTATGCTATTTTAATTACATAATATTACAAGAATTTTAAGAAATAGTTAATTTTTACAAATTTAAGAAGAAAAATAAACTGTTTAAAAAAATGTAATTTATGTTATTACTATTTAAAATTACAGATGTAATAAAAAAAGATTGTGCCAAGTGAAAATCTAAATTGAACTTTGATACATTTTGAACTTCAGAACACGCGAACTTCTTTTCACAAGTTCACACAACTTCAAATTCCATCAATTTTATTTAAAAGTGTTTCAAAATTGTGAACTCTTCACTCTTGTGTTACTTTACAATTTCAAAAGATTCACAAAGGTATAACTGGATTCTAGAAAAGTATTAGAAGGTAACATTTTTTTTGCTAAGAAATATTCACTGTTGACAGTTCTCTGTTGTCGGAGACCATCTCGGTAGGTACAACCGCAGCTCCTATTGCGGCCGACAAACAGTACTCTGCAAACATTGTGTTCAGGTTTGAATGGCATTGTGACTAACTATGGTAACAAGACTTAATATCTTATGTCTAAAGCCAACAAGCACTATGTAATGTACAGTGTGGTGGAGCTGTTTATGTCATCCTAACTAGCACTACGTTGTTATGAACGACTGCATCACTTGACATAAGTCTCGAAAAAGAAAATTTTATCTGACAAATTTCTTATCATAAAGTAATGTTCAATTTCAGTTGTCTAATAATTAATTTAATAACAACTTTTCTCATGTTTTGTAAGTATGCGCTGAGAAAAGCTAAAACTTTACTAAGGTGTGTATTGGCTGGTTATAATATTGAGTAATAACAGAGATAAATAAAGTTTTTCAGTGTTATACGAGTTAACGATATACGTATCCGAGTAATGAGCCTGTGTATCGACTCCTTACTGCAGCGTTTACGTCGAGCAAACAATTTCCGGAACCCGATGGTCGTGTTTTCAATTTCAAACGCCATGTATATTCAACATCGGTTAATCGGCAAATTATCTTCGCTACAGCATAAGTTCACGCATTCTTTTATTATGCATAACAATTCGATGAATAATTTAAATGTTAAGAAAATTAATATACAACATTTACAAAAAAACTTCGAAATAGAAACTGATAAAATAACAGATACAGTAGGAATTAAACGGTAAAAAATACACCCTCTCTCTTTCGGGCCCATTAAATTATCAATATTATTTGTTATGAGCAGTATCTACCATCGAGTAAATATCTTGTCCACATTGTCAAATTAAAAAAAATTACATGTAAATTATAAAACATAGGTAGTTTTAAAAAAATTACCTACCCAATAAAGAATTTTGTCCTTAACTCTTTGCTATATATTTAAATCTCTAGACGTCTTCCCAAAAAAAATATAATAGTATAGATAGTAGTATAGTAGTATGTACTACTATACTATTTTAGAAATACAAAAATTTTTGATCTTTGGTAGTTTACCATTTATATTTACAATTAAATAACCAAATGAGCGGATTATTTTGTACATGGTTAAATAGGTTACAAGAAAAGCACATATGTTTTGTTGTTTGCATTGTCACTTGTTACTGACTGTTGTTTCTAACTTTTTACCTTATGTGGTTGGCACAATCACGATGTTGTGAAAAACAGACGTTCTCTGACCAGGAAATATCACATTTTTTCATTATATCGTCGCACAACGTTAGGAACAGGGGTGAAGACAGTTTCAATGTTTATCTCTATCTTCGTTGTATCTTATTAAAGTAAAATTATGTACACTTTACAAAGTAATTTATTCACTAGTATTTTTTAAACTAATTTAAGAATCATTGAATTAAAATCAACACATTGATTTTAATATTAGCTAGATATTAACAATACAAACATTTCTACTACCTTTTTACCAGACCTGGTAATTAATAGTCTAGAAGTCTGAATCTTTACAGGATTGCGCAGTAAACTGTTCCTCATTCCATTATTAAAAAGCAGTTACTTTATTATAAATTATTCAGTTCATAACATCTATAAAAATTTACGAATACAAATAAGAGGATCAATGAAACTCCAGACAGCTTAAATCGTACGCCCGATAGCTGCAAACATTTTCAAAACTTTTGTATTTGCCTAATAAACTACATTCAAGCGACCCTTTCTTGATTAGATCACGTACTGACAGGATCAAAATAGAAACAAATAACAACCCAACGCAAACGGAAACTTTCTTTTGTAGCACTTTACAAAGACAAATTACGATTCATCTTAAATAATGACTCGAATTGAAATTAAGGAGCTGACAATGATTTAAAATACGAAATATCATTTGAGATGTACCTACTACGTGTATTCTACTGTTATATTTTTCGAAAACGGGTTTTCTTGTCAAATAATATGATTAAAATCTGAATGTTGAGTATAACTTTTAACTTGTAGTAGCAACAGTTGTAGATTTTTTCCAAGGATTGTGAAGATGAAATGAAGTTCAAAGTAAATCATATTTCTGTATTAAAACTTCAATTATACAGCAAGCTGATTTTTTTGTTACACTACATATTTAATCATTATATAAGAAATATAAATTCAGAAAAAAACTAAAACAACATTGGAAAAAGACTATTTAATAAAATGCAAACCTACTATTTCATAATATTTGATTAGAACTACAATAAAAAAAAAATAATTTAAAAAGTACTTTTGATCTTCATTCGAACATGTATATTACAATTTAAAGTAACAAATATTCACATAGTTTTTTAAGAATGATAAACTCCTGTAAACAAAATGTCTTGACCTGATTTCACAACAAACACAAATGGATGATCAGCAAAGAATATATTGAAATTAGGTACATATCCAGCTGGATATGATGGTTCATACTCTGAAATGAAAAGTATTATGAAATTAATATTTAGACATTTTTTAACAACCAGAAATACCTGAGCAATATTTTTAGAACTTTCAAATAAAAAATTGTACTGGGCTTTATGAGCAGAGCTGAAGATGTAGCTGATGTGCCCAAAAGCACTTCAGAAACTGTTTTGGTAATTTCCATTCAAATACTATACCTAGAAATTGTCCTTACAGACATTTTCCTCAAAGTATTTTTTAACATGGTCATAATAAAATCAAAGAATTAACGTTCAATTGCATTCATTATAGTAGGTACATTTTATTTCTTATAAATATGCTTTAACAAAAATTATCTTACCAAAGACAGGTGGTTCGAATCCTTCTTCACTAATTTCTATAGAAACTTTCTGAATTGCATCACTTAAAGCCAACCCACTCGGTTCCGTTACCAGTTTATCTAATTTAGCTTCATCTAAATTAAAAACTTTTTCTACGCCCATCTGAAAAATAATATACTTATCTCAAAATAATTAGTAACATAAATAGACGTTAGTCTCTTTTTCTCCTAAATTTTCTTGCATTTCAATGTATAAGATGATAAAACTAATGAACGTTACCTACGTTTTGAAGAGCCTCTTTTAAACTTATTGTAGATTCCAATTTGAATTTCGGTATATACACTTTAGTTACTACTTTTTTTAAATCTTTAAAAGCATTGTCTAAAATAACAGAATCATTCAGTTTTTCTACAAGTTCAGAAACTCCGTCAACTTCTGCAGGAAGTAATATATAAAAAGATGTCATGTCGTCTTCGTAGGGGATTTCCAAAATCTATAAATTAAGAATTCATTATAATCTGTTGTAATCTGATAATTTTATATTCTCTTTGTTGTAGTTCAAACATATTATTTTTTAATTTGGGGTTCACCTTCGCTTTGAGTTGCTCATCGTGTGTATAGTTATAATAATTTTTTCGGTACATGTAGGGTACTTTGTTAGTTTTTTTGGATGAAACACGGAAATCAAACTCGGTCGTATGGTTTGGATGGAAAGAACTTTTCCAAATTCCCTGTGAAAAGGACAAAAATTTAGAATTACGTACAAACTTCATTCACTACTAAATCATCATCATCGTGAGGTGGCTTCTTCAATCTGAAGTTTGGCGGTCAAAGAGAGAAAACTACTCCGGTCTTCACATATTCTTTTTAATTAGTGGTATTTAAAATTGGTCTTCTTCTCTATGTCGTTTAACCATGTTTTTCAACACTACTAACTACTTTTTCACTACTACTTTTGACTTACATTTTTTTTATTATACAAAGTAATTACTAGCAAGACGTTCACCTGATGATAAGTGATACGCTTGCTCACAAATTCGTGGCGCTGGTTAAGAAGTAAACACAGCGTCATTTTGCGCTCGTCGCCTTGATACATATGGTGTTACGTCTCGTTACCCAAGTAATTTCACTAGCTAATAATACCCTTCAAACTGGAACATAGTAATGTTTCAACACTACTTTCTGTAGGCTATACTAAGAATGGTACCTACCTAGACGGTCTTCGGCAACATAAACTTTCCATCAATGAATTTTCTAGCTTCAATTTTTGATAAACTAAATATTTTTTAATCTAATGGATTGTTAGAATTGTTAATAAAACTATATACATTTTTTAAACAAACCTTAAAATAATTCGCGCTAACAAGAAGTAATTTAGTACTAGCTGATAAAGCTTCCAAGTGTTCATCGCTTATGGTGTTTTCATCTGTTTCTTCTTTCACCTGAAACATACAAAGTTAAATGGTATTATAACAACAACAACAAATGAGATTTATAATATTTAAAACATTTATTTTTTACTTTTGTCCATTAATTTCTCGCGGGACTTTTGTACCAATACATTTCTAAATATAAATTTTGAAAAACGCTTCTCACCCAGGCACTGATTTCTTCTGCTGACTGTTTTGTATTTGCAAAGTCAATATTTTGCACATCCGAATGGAAAACTTTCTCGGACAATTCTGCAAAATTTTGGTTAATAGCATAACGCTTGTCAATATAAATCTTATTAGCAGAAATTAGACCTTTAAGTGATCGCAATTTCGAGTCTATTAACGTGAACATGGATTTAGTCTGTAAAGAAAAGTAAACAAGATATGCTTTGATAGAAGTACAATATTAATAACATATTGATTATAAAGTAGCTTTCTTACTGATTGATCATCAGGAATACCGATGGCATTAAGAAGTTCATCGTGAGGACTTCCCTCCGACGCGAGGGCAAGCTCTGCGATAGAAGTGAATGTAGAGAACGAAGAAAGAGCAAAACTCTTTTCAACACTAGTTTTCGAAACTTCCTAAAATGCACAAACACAATTGTTAATGCCAAGATTACACTTATTAAACAAATGTAATCTTACATTGCGAAGTTACAATTTGTTTCTGGCAGATCTTGGAATTCATTGAATTTTTTCATGGACAAAAACATCCATTCTAATAATAACAAATGAACACGATATACATTGTGCCGACAATACATACAATATTTTTTTAAAAAAAATATACATAATTATTAGTACTAAACGAAAACTAAATAATTTCTCACAAATTTATTTACTTATTTGTATAACTAATTAAATTGTTTCAGTTTTTATTTGTGATTTCAGTGTTTATTACACTCTAACTTTTAAATCGTTTAATAATTCTTGAGTACCATATTTTTGAAACGTTAACAAATGTTTCAAAATTCTCAATTTATACAAGTACTAATTGTTATTATATTTTGTCTTTTACATTGAAGATATTATTAAATATTTTACAACCATGCTGTTTTCTAGTACGAAGAACATTTATAAGTAACAACATAACTTACAGGAAAGGTTTGAGCTAATAATCTTCTATTTCTATCAGCCAAAAGTTTCTCCAATGCTGCTTCATCACCGCAGTTCGCCATTCCAATAATAACAAAAAATACCACTAAAAGAAATACAATCTTTATGTAGTTTAGATAAAAACAATTCCAATGACCACTACATAGATATATATAATAATAGATACTTGAAAATATTGGTGCTTTAAAAAATATTAAGAAATTACGGACAATTTTAAAGGTAAGTACATGTCTAAACACTACAGAATATTATCACAAATCTCAACAGGAGTCTTCAGTATCGGCTCGCTAACCACAAACCCAAATATTTATTCAATAATCTATTTTTGAGACTAAAAGTATGTTCGAAAGTTTTTCTTGATCAAAATGTGTTTCAAACAGTCGTTCACTATTAGTTTTATTTGTACTGACAACAGCTATTACTAAGAACACAAAAAATATTATATAAAAAACAAAACTCACAGCAGTTGCGAAGTACCATTTTGATAATGCAGACGCTGTCGTATGTAGATCTACACTGATCGTTTTACAATCATTGTCCATTTTAAATATCAAGGTTAAATCGTCAAAAAAATAGTTCATTATCACTATTTTTCGTTACCTACAGCGGTTTATTCCACGAATTGAAGATGTAAAGACAAAAATCGCTTATTACGTCACTTATTGACTTGTTCTACAAATTGTTATGTTTGTTTAAAGTCGGGACTTTACACTTTTGTTACCATACAGTTTTAATCACATAAGTTGAGAACAAACGAAAAAATATATTTACAGTAATCAGAAATACCTTTTTCCCTATTGTTTTATGACATAAATTAACGAATTACTACTTAACTTTAACCTGTTACAATGATTAGTTTTTAAAATACATTTTTTGCAAGGCACTTTGTTAAGAAACGAATTAGAAAGAATTGAACAGGTTAATTGAAATTTGATGGGACTATATTAAAATTAAACACTAAGGGGTCCCATTATGTACTTTAATCACTACAATACATAATTTCTTAGGTAAAACAATATTTTATTTTCATAAAGAATGATAGTATTAAACTAGGGATTTTTGTTTGTCTAATACTTACATAATTTTATACCGTAGTAATTTTTAAGGTATAATATGTAATCACTATGTTTTTTTATGGGTTGTAAGGGATCCCACACAACACTACAAGGACCTTAACCATCCTCCCCTAGTCGTGGTGCATCCTGCTAATCAACTAACGAAGCTCTGAGTCCCCACCAACCTGCATCGGGCCAGCGTTGTGGGAGATGGCCCAAATTCTAAACAACAGTTTTATAGACAAGTCTAAATTCAAACCTTTTTTAAAATACTCATCAAATTGCATAATACGTATCTTGTTAACCTTTCTGCGAATCTTTATAACATTACAATATTTTTTTTCTAAATCTACTAACAACAATTGAAATAATAACAAATAGCGTTTTTATACGTCAAATACTCTATAATTTTAAATCATTATTATAGATTGACTAAATTAACTAAAATAATCAAAGAGTTTATTTCCTACGCCTCAAAACGCGCTAAAGATTCGTCTTTAGTATGCAACATGTCTATTTAATGAACTCAGCAAGGTAACTCCTTTAATTATTATTGACTTTAATTGTATATGATTTTTGTTTTGTTTTTCTTAACAACATTTATAACACTATGTGTAAATATATCACGAATTTCATAGCCCAACTTTGTGTAGATTATTTATTGATACAGCTATCAGATAATACATAAAACTTTCATAAACATTTAGTTAAATTATACATTCACATATTTGGCTACAAACTATTGACTACTATAAGTAAATAACTAATATATAGAAAGTAAAATGGTCTAAGTTGAACTTAGTTTAAAGTAAAGTTCTTTTACTTGGAAGCCTTTTTACATGTACACTTTGTTGACAGAGAACGTCTATGTAATTTACCTTTTATAGTAGAAGTTATTGTCACAACCTGTTACTTACTGAAATATTCATTAAACTTGCTGTGGAAGCACAACAGCCAATGTCATTGAACAACACGAAAAACCTTTTTTTACGAAAACTTATTTTCCGTATGAGCAATTAACTAATGGACAAGTAATTTTGGTATGTCCAAAAATCAATATACGATTATGAAAGAAAAAAGGGCGAGTAACAAAAGATAAAATGCTACATTTTCCTATTAATTTCTGATAATTTGTCCGCAAGTCATGTTTCCTTAAAATACGATAAATTGACTGCCAACCTCCGCTAGTCGGAGAGGCACGTTAAGAATAATAAAAATATTTCCTTCATAGTAAAGTAACATTGAATATGTTTTTAATGTAAATGTTGAATGGGTGTGTAATGTGACTTCTACTTTAATATCGCCAAATAGACCATCTAGGCAAATCCAATCGCAATGCTTATTCATGCCAATAGCAATTTAAACAATACTATAGTCTGGATTGAACTGCACTATTGTATAGATTCACCCAGGATAGCAGGGTGTACGAGATAGATCTCAGACTCATCGGTTCACGACAAATTAAGAACTTATGTTTGAATAGTCCTATAACAACGTAGATATCCAGAGATACAAAATAAATTCCAATTTTAACTGATAACTACAAAATGGTAGTAAAAGCTTTAATAATAAATAATTACATTTGGACCATTATATTTATATAATGTCACATACATGATTCAAATTATATATAACGAATTCTTTAATGATGGGTTTAGATCACAGGTAATAAAAGAACGATTTTGTGAAACTTTACAATTATTTATAAGAATTATTTTTATACAATTATTCGTAATACGCGCCGCTAAAAATAATATTTTTTCCAATTCTTAATACATATACAAATGGATGATTTGCAACGAAAGTTCTCGTCTGGGGTATAATCGCCGCCAGGTATGATATACCAAACTCTGAAATTGAATATAATGATTTGTTATCGATAACAGACTGGTAATTTTTTAAAAATTAATAATTAATAGATTACATAAATTATGAACTAAAATTTTATTTAAGCAAATTTTTGTAAGCGTCTGTAATTTTAAACTTCAGTATATATTCCGTTGAATACAGGCATTTGATTGATTCGTATTTCATAAAAGAATGGCCTGTCGGCAAAGAAAATCTTATTCTCTCCCAGCGACAAACTTTCCACCACTATAAAAGCTGTAAGAAAGATCCTACTTTATTGTCCGAAATTTAAAATATTTAAGTAAATTAATTAAAACTTTTATACCGTTTGCAGCTGCAGCTTCAGCTCCTTCCTCATTTATTTCAATAAAAGCCTTTTGAACAGCTTCACTTACATATAAGTTGTTTTGGTTTTTAACTAATTTAGTCAAATTTGCTCCTGCACCGAAAATCCTTTCTACACCCATCTGTATACACAATTTAATTTAAGCACAATAACGAAGTAAGCATTGCAGTAATAGTACGATAACATTATTAAAAATAAATAACGCGTAATATTTTGTACCACTCACATTCGGAAGTATTTCTGATAAATCCGTTGTTGTTTCAATTTTGAATTTAGGAATATAAGCTTCCACTTCTATGTCATACAAATTTTGTAAAGCATTTTCTAAAACTGATGAATCCTTTAATTTATTCTCTAGATCAGAAATTCCGTCCACTTTGTTAGGAAGGATAACGTAAAAAGCAGATTCGTCACCGACATAGGGCAATTCTAATATCTGCAAAAAAGTATAATTAGAATAAATAAAAAATATAATACATATATACAATACTTAAAGAATACAATAGTACCCTACCGTTGCGTCAAGTGCGTCACTTTCTCCAAAATTATAATTTCCTTTTCTGTACATAGTGGGTACTTTAACAGTTTTATCACGGGATACGTGAAAATCTCGGGGACGAGTGAATAACTCTTGGAAACGGTATTTCCACGTGCCCTGATGAAAGTATAACATATTCATTAAAAAATTTGATGTTTATGCCAAATATATATAAAAGAATATATTGATGAAACAAACCTTGAAATAAATTGCGTTGACGAGTACTGCTCTTGTGTCTGATGATAAACTATTAGGGTCGACCAAATCCTTAATACGATGGTTGGTTTGATCTTCAACCTGAATAATATTAAAATCAAAAAAGAATCATTTGTGAAATTCCCAGAAAAATTAAATGCTGCATTAAAGAAATAGCTAATGACGTACAAATGGTTGTGAAAAAATTATATTAAACATTTTTCAAAAGATAAACACGTTTTTTAAAAAAACAAAACATTAAAAATAATTTGAAGTTAGACTAACCCAATTGTTTATTTCTTCTGCTGTTTGTACACTGCGCGTAAAATCAACGTTTTTAACGTCCGATTGGAAAGTGTTCCTAGATGCAGATGCAAATTCATCATTAAGATCATATCCGTTGGCAACATAAATCTTACTCGCCGTTTTCAAATCAATTCCTTTTATTGAACGAAATTTGGTGTTGATGTCCGCAAAAACTGATTTGATCTGAAAATCATTCAATCAATCATATACATTAAGGTTTTATGGATGTTGTTATACATATCCCATCACAACTATTTGTGATAGGACATGTATAACAACATTATGAAATCAAACATTAATTTGTAGACACAAATATAATGGTTATGTAAAATAACTTACGTCACTCACAATAGAAGAACAAAACATTTATTTGATTCTATTTTTACCACACATGATTTTTCGGAAAAAAAAGCTCGAGTCGCCTGCTTGATTTTCATAATATACCATGTAATTCATGACCAATTATAAATTTGAGGTCTCTATAAATACCTTATAAGAGTTTCTCCCAAATTAAAATAAACACAAAGTAAAAGTAATAATTATAAAAAAGATGATGATTGCACGTTTAATTACTACGTTAATCATGAACATTATTTATAAATGTTAAATCCCCCGGAATTTCTCAAAACAGTGGACAATGTCTAACAGATGTGGTTAAATTTTGACAGGTCCCCGCACCTTGCCCCGTCTTGTCGCGTCCTGTCGCGGCTAGTCGCATCCTGTCCCGTCCTGGCAGGCCCGGTCGCGTCATGTCTCGTCTTGTCGCGCCCTGTCGCACCCTGTCGTGCCTTGTAGCGCCGTTCCATCGTTTTCCGTCCTGTCGCGCCTTGCCCCGTGTTGTCGCGCCCTGTTTCGGCCTGTCGCACTCTGTCACTTTCTGTCGCGGCCTGTCGTATACTGACGCATCTTGTCCTGTCCTGTCCGGTCATATTTTAGCCGACCCTCGTGACATACTGTAGCCCACTAGTAGTTCATAGCTTCACTCGTGTTAAATTCATACCAAGTGTAATCATTAATATTTATTTATTACATGGTTCCTGTGCGGATAGATAAATTTAAAATGTAAAAGCTATAATTATTTTTAATACTCACTGATTGATCATCGGGTAATCCAATTGCTCTTAGGAGTTCATCGTGGCTCTTTCCCTCTGAAGCTAAGGAGAGTTGCGCAAGTGGTGTGAGCACAGAAAATGCAGACAATACAAAACTCTTACTTGGATTTTTTTTTGCTACTTCCTAAAATTTGTAAATATTATTAAATGACAAATATGAGTTACCGAGAAAAATATCGGCGTAGTAAAAGAATAAAATTTTTGATAATAATATTTTTACATGATTATAAATATCCGTTTTTGGTTTCAAGGTCGTGGCTACTACGAAGATATTAACATAAATATAATATAAGAAATCATTGCTTAAAACTTAATTATAAAGTAAGGAGTTTAAGGAAACCAGTTAACCTAGTTTTCACATTTGCCTCTCGTAAGTGTCCCTTCTTCCTCAAGAAATTTAAACCAAATATTGTCCTAAAAGCAACATTCACCAATAATTGAAAAGTATTACAATAATTGTATCCAACTTACTGAAAACATTTTAGCTGAGAATTCGCTGTTTCCTGCCGCCAAAAGAGCGGCGTCTTTAGCTTCATCGCCACAATTTACGATCCCGACCATAACGGCCGTCACAAATACTACAACAGAAAAATCAGGATATTATTACAACGATTACAACAGAACTCTTTGAGGTTGTTAAAAATAAGTATACAATAAGTTGAAAATAATTTCTATTCAATCGTGGTCATCTTCAGCTTAAAGCTGAACGTTTCTCTGCGGATTTTTGGTCTGAGAGGCTATACATGAGGGGAAGAAATACAAGAGTGAAAGATAGAAACTGAAGAGTGAAAGAAGAACAGATTAAAGAAAGAATAAAGGAAAGAAAAGATTAGGTAAAATAAAAATATGGCAAAGACCCTTACCCACAACACGAAGGGAAACGGTAAAAAAAAACGTTTCTCTGACCCTAAGATCACACTGATAAACAGATCGTCAGTATAAATTGTGGCAAATTTAGTCACCGCGTACCTCTATTACCAAATGTGTAAACGTTTTAACATAATCCTAGATTCACAGAGCGTTACCGTTAAAATATTGTATACGGTAAAACGCCCCTGTCTTACTTAGAAACTAATACAATAATAGTTGAAACGCTGCCGATGTGATAGCAATGCTGATATATGCTACTATCCTACCATGTTGAACATATAAATATGTGTAAAACATATAAATATGTGGCCATGTAAACGAACAGGAAAAATCTGATATGTTACAAGGCCAACAGTTAACCGCTGCCGCAGATATAATAGCAGAAATTAATTTCTGCTTATTGCAGACTCTTGGTTATATCAATGGACCTCAGTTCTCTGATAAAATTTTACATTTATAATTTGACCTTCGAAAACCGCAAGCATGTCTCAAGAACATTTTTGTTACCCTGGATTTTGCGGAATAAATCTATTTTGGTTTCGCGTATGGTCTGTCTATAATAATATAATCACATCAGTTTTCCAATTTAACAAATTGACAAGGAAGAAGTCAGTTTATGATATAGTAAACCAACCCGTTTATTGCCGGGTCGTTAGACTTAACGTAGAACCGGTCCAGGAGGATTCAATGCAACTATAATTTCACGGTGACTCTTATTGTTTAAGATTTTCAATGTCATTCAGCGGTGATCGTGACCATTGTTCAAGTGATTGGTTAAAAGGTGACGTAATATGGTCTATGCTTTTCTTTTTATATCCTATTCAATATCCAAGTATAAACCTTAAATATCTAAAGGTGTTAAGCCTGTATTTAAAACAGAAATATTTACTGTATATTTAACACTTCAAAGTTCTAGGTAAATGAACTTTCTTATAATAGCATTCACGGGTATCCTGCTAACACATTGTACAAATAATGTTGCACATAAATAATATATTAATTTGTATAAAAAAATTATTGTTCTTGCTCTAAGTTGAGCAGCAACTATACAAAAAAACATATTGTAATAATACATAATTATGTTTTATTCAAAGTTGTTGATTTGTTAAGAAAATTGTTCAAGTGATTTATTTTTCTTATTTATCAATGAAGATTAGTATAACGTGTAATACTCACAGAGAACACTCTTCATTATTGTGGCGGTCACTCGCGCGCTCGCCGGAACTACACTGACCTGACCACTTGTGATGTTTGTCTTATAAGTCAACTTTACACTGACTTAACAAATGTTATCGCATGATAAATAATAGGTCATCACAACGTTCCCGTGACAAGGAAAACTTGAACTTACAATATTTTGAGAAACATACATAATAAAAAGTAAACAGACACGATGCAATGTAAATAATTTCTCACTTACTCTTCGTAATTTAACTAGGGTTTTCCTGTGCAGATTCTTTTTATTTATAATGTAACTAACGATAAAAGCGATAACGAGCCACGAACAAGTCAGGTTTTTGATGGAACAAAAGATTTGTGTTATTTCTAAAAAAATTGTAAAGTATTTAATATTTGTGATTTTTCGTATATGACCATGTTTTATCCGTCACCGCAGCGCCTCTCCGTGTCGGTATATAATAGCGTGTAGACGTAACTGCAGAGTAATTTGCTAGGCGCTACAAATATTAAAAATTTTTGGAAAAAATTGTCCTTTGTGAACGTTATACTTCAATGCTCCTGGTATTTATTTCAATACTCCACAGCTTAATTTTAATATAAATAACTATTTATTTTTAGTTGTAACTTAATAAGTACAAATTTATTTGACTTTAAATTCACGGCTTATTGTGTAACACGTATCGTCTTCTGCTTAAAGATCGCCAAAAAGAAGTAGAGACAATCAGCAGTTAAAACAATACCTTGATCTGTAGGGTCCGATGAAGCTTTCGCGGCCATAACAGTGACCGAAAGCATCAACTTCATCCCAAAAACCTTGATCTGAATTAAACTGCACTCTTGTATTGATGCATCGAGGGCAGCAGGGTATGAGGTAGATATCTTACGAGCTGGTTCTCATCAGTTTGCTCACTTATAAGTCGCTATAGTCATGTCACAACGTAGATAATCTGAGATACAAAGTAGATTGCAATTTTAACTGACAACTACAAAATTGTAGTGAAACCTTTAATATTCAAAAAAAAATATTTGGATCATGATACGTATTCACAGGCATGATTCAAATATTATTTATGCTATTGAATTACGTAATTATGTACAAAAATCATGAGAAATAGGTTTAGACCATAGGAAATAAAACACTTTTTTATAACTTTGTTTTAATTGTGTCGATGGCGATGGTTTTGTTTTTAAAAAGTTATCCGTAAAACACACCGCTAAATATAATATTTCCTGCAATCCTTAATACGTATACAAAAGGATGGTCTGCAATAAATGTTTTGGTCTGTGGAATCATCGGAGACAGGAATGTTATATGAAAATCTGAAATTTAATATAATTATTTTTTTTCTTTAATAGACTGATAAATTTTGTTTAAAATAATAATAAATCAAATACACATAGATTGTTTTCACAGTTTTTTTGCAACACCAAAATGTTTTTTTAAACGAAGTATAAATTTCGCAGGGAACAGGAATTTTGTTGATTCCTATTTAATAAAAGAAGAGCCTGTCGGCAAAGAAAATCTTATTCGTCCCCAGCGGCAAACTTTCTACCCCTATAAAGTTTATAAATCATCCTACGTTTTTTTTTAACTCGTTATAGTCCAATAACATTGATTTAAATAAAATATTTTAAATTCATTAAAAATTTCATACCGTTTGCAGCTGCAGCTTCAGCTCCTTCCTCATTTATTTCAATAAAAGCCTTTTGAACAGCTTCACTTACATA
>DWLS01001131.1:0-23594 GCA_018246255.1 Pachliopta kotzebuea | reverse complement strand
ACAAGTTTTAGCCCGTTTTATCCATACCTCGAAATCTTTCTAGATTTAACATATTTCAAATCGAACAATTTTTGTTTACATATAGTTTGCAATACAAACAGTGGTTTATAAAATCGAAGCAAAGAATTCTGGTTCTTAAAAACTAAGCACCATTTATACGTTTTCACATTTAAGGTTCTGGTAGAACTTGCTCCTCTTCACGAAATGTTTCATTGCAGGATATTGTTATATTTATTAAAAGAATGATAGAGAACAGATATGGTCTGATATTAATACAACACGTTATCGAAACAAAGCGTATATATTAAAGTTTTAAATTTATTGCAAAAAGATCGAGTTCGACGAATTCATTATATTCTTTTTACACTATTGTCTTGCCTTCTATAGCAACGATTTTGATTGCAATAACCGCATCGAAATTGGAAATACATGGAATTTTTCAATATGAAACATTTAAGATATTTCTTGAAATATTTTCAATAAAAGCGTTTTATAACGTGTATAAATTATTTGGTACACTGTTTACGAAAATATTCTACTAATATATAGAGCTATTACCAAATTATAAATAAACGTTTTCCGTGAACGATTTTATTTTACTATAGTGGTCGTATACTCATTTCCTGTTTTACATTGCGTCTAATATAAATTCTTAAAAGCTTTTACACGTTACACATCGCTGGAGGAATAACGCAATTCCCTTCGCAAAAGACTTGTAAGCAAAAACTAGTGTATAAGACTTTTGCCTTCTACCATTAAAAATATACGTAGAGGTTTCCTTAAATAATTATTTTTAAGCACAAAATAATAAAGACAAAAAATATGGAGATAAATGAATCATTGCACAGGTAAAAGTTAAAGCACTGACAAACTTGGGAAAACTTTTGTAAATTATTTTAACGCAAGTATAAGACTAGATTGTAAATACTTGTACGTAATAAATTATAAATGTTTATCATTAATGTCATATCCATCATTATAACATCATCTATAGGTATCGTGAAATATATTCCATAAAACAAATCTCATAACGATTATATTAACATACAATTGAAAATGCACGAGTTGTAGTTAGCAGCTTGTTCAAGAATAGTACTAGGGCACACAGTAAACATTTACTCATGCGCAGCCAATGAATAATTTATGTAAATAAAATGACACTAAGAATAATATCCTTATTGGAATCTACTTCAAAGGCAAATCAACGTTTAAACAATCTAATGGCCCACGTTAACACCTTAGACACGAGTGGAAATTGCTACTGCTATTTTACAGGCTGTGATAAATTATTTTTACTACTAAATCTACTATTATTACTTTTAAATTTTAATCATCACCTCAAGACATTGTACTAATATAAATTTAATAATTCAAGATCTCATTTTTGTGGGTATAGTACAATATATACAACACTTGATACATATTGCCTCTGACACATGTCATTTCTTTCAAATTTTGGTATTAAAAATATTTAGATAGGTGGAAGTATATAAAGTCTGAATAAAATTGGGAAAGAAAATAAATTGATAACTTCTATATTACGAGTTCTAACGCTGATAACGCGAATATTTGTATAGACTGTTGTAGAGTTTCTTCCGCCTTTTCTTCTCGGTAGTAGACACTGAACAAGTTAATTCGTTTCTGATTTTATGGGTTCTAATTAACGCAGAAAATTAATTTAGAAAATAAGTATTAACCACTTGACATTTAAAAATGTATTGGAAATTTAATGATCGCATATTTATAACACGAGGCACATCACTATTATAACATAAATAATTGAATATTAATTACACTTTGAAACGAAATTATAAAAGGGTATCGAAAAATACTTCAATGTAAACCGAAATCGATAAAAGACCAGTTGTTATACAGGCACAGTGAATATTAGAAAGAAATGTACGTATCGTCGTGTAAATATCCTAAAATGTCTTCTTCAAACAGAACCTTGACAGCCACAATGAGAAAATCAATCTGGTCTTTAAATACGTACATATTGTAATGATTTTGAAAATTGTTAAACCAACATGTAAATTGATATGAGTTTTTGTATATTTATTTGACAATATCAATTATAAAACGATCTGCATATTTCTATTGTCGTTCCGTACACGTGTAATCGATATATGAAATATTTGAACAATATTTTCTAATAATTGTTATCGATATCTATAATCATCTCTCAGATTGTAAAACTACATGTATCATTAATTTTGGCAATCCGAGATACCTATAGTAATAAATGTATGTAATTTATTTGTAAACTATGTTGGTATATTATGATTCCACTGATATTCTTCGTTATACTTGTCAAATAAAATCGATATACTAAAGATTTACATGGGTAATGTGATTGTAAACTTTAATAACGATTTAAAAAGACTTAATGTAAAACTTACTGTTCGATAGGATTGTAAGTTCATTTATTAAAAAGGAAATGAGTTAAGTATAAAACGTTACCGACGATAGTTGGTATATAAGACTAGAAGACAGAAAGAGCAATACGATTATTGTACTAATATAAGAGGAAGTTCTTTAACTCTGAACGAATATATATATTGTCACGAAAAAGTTAAATGGTTTAATTTCTTTACAATATCAATATATATAATAATATCCTTATTTAAACGACAATGTCCGTCAACAATTTGTAATCTCGAGAACTACAAGAGGTAGGAGGCTGAATTTTGGCATACAGTCAGATCTCGCTTAAATAAGACTAGAGCCGTTGGAATTTTTTTGGTATATGATCGGGTTCCCGAGTTGTGGGTGCCCAAAGTTTAAAAAATTTGTATGGGCCACTTGTTTTGCTTAAAAAGGAACTTACTCGAATAAGATAATAAGTAAATGTGATATACTATAGACCCCCTGTATTGACGCAGCGTCTACTTATCTGCGGGAAAATGGCGCACGCATCATATTACGCAACGGCAGAACTTCCGTCCCCACCGCCTTCGTATTACATAACTTATACATATCTCCTACATCTGAAAACTTCAGTGTTGCCAGTTTTAGTTCCTTTATTCATGATAAGAACTTACATCAAATCCTGGGTGATACAGTACCTCATTATCATGAGGTACGTCCTTTTGGAAATAACGTTATTAGGGCTATTTTTTTTAATTAATGTACCTAAATTTAAACAATATTGGTAATTTAACTGAATATGTTATTGTATCTATATGTAGGTACCACTATTTGTTGTTTTAAATCAACTTTCTCACTTAACCTACCAAGGCATTCCTCCGCTTTCAGGTTCACTGGTAGAGAATGCCTGTAGGAATTAAGTCCGCCTATTAAACCCTCACTTTAGGTGTATCAATAAAGTTTTTAAATAAATAAATAAGAAAAAAACATTTAAAGAAATAATAATTACATAGATTGAAAACAATAAACCAACTAATCATAATTCTTACCCTCTACTAATTTACATTAACTGTAATGAAAACAATTTGTTCCTTTGGTGAACTTTATGAAAAAGAGGAAAGTATATTCAAGAAATACGTTATATAAGTAAAACAAAACCTAATCAAGTACTATCTATGGTACTTGGCCAATAAGGGTGTGTCAAATATACAAGGTTGGCAGTTACCTCAAAATATTAAGGGTAGTCTGAACACATAAAACAACTCGATTTGGGCGGTGTAAATGGGCCTATTGCCACCCCCCTACGCGTTGAAATGGGACCTGAAGCTTTCGAGCAATACACATAACAGAACAATGAATTCTTCCACATTATATAACTAAAAATATATAGTTATATATTTAAACAATACTGCGAAAAATTTTGCACAACGGTTTGGTCTACTTACGGGTTTAGAAGAGATAAATGTATTAATAAATCGTAATAAATAATATGTAAAATAAAATAAAAATACATTGAATAAAATGGGTGATTATAACCAATATATTTTTTAAATAATGACGCTGATTATCTTAGGTTGAGCAATTATTATTTATATCTGGTACTGCTGTTCCAGCAAGAAGTAACAAAATTTGATAAAATGTTTTCATACACAAATATTGTTAATAATATTTATATTATTAATAATATTATTGCCGGCGTCAGTGTTCCCGTACAATTACGATGTGAGCGTCTTCAAGAAAAGAGTGAATTTGCTAGGTTAATGCGCTTTACCATCATCGACCATATCTTCACTTAACACCAGGTGGGATCGTGGTCAAGCATTAACCTATACCTACGTAAAAAAATATACGATTAAGAAATTATCTGAGAACTCTTATTTATTCGATGTAGCGACGGACAAGGCGTTCAAGACGCACCTGAAGATAAGTGATATGTATGCGTAAAACATCGCGCTGGTTAAGATGGTAGGTATACACATCACCACATTACGGTCGTTGCCTTGACACGTAAGGTGATAAGCCTTGTTACCTCAGTAATCTCACCAGCATACAGCACCCTTCAAACCGAAACACAAGCAGAAATGTTCAGACATTACCATTTGGCGGTAGAACTAAGAGCTGCGGTAGAGCCTACCTAAACTGTCTCCGACAACAGAGATCTACCACCAGTAAAAACGAAAATGATTACCAGTTAAAATATTTTGTTACATAAATATGTCTCTTATTCGTTTCTTACTAACGATTATTGTTCTGTTTGAAATATAGCAGTCATCAGATACATATGAATACAATTTTTTTTTTCCTTCGCCGTTACGTTTTCCATAATCATTTTCAGACGTCGAAATAAGTAGCCATGTATCACGTCAGTAGTTACGGTCAAAGAGGAGTGCCCACCCACGAACGATGCCGCTTTATGAGGACACGCTCCCATTCCAGACATCCTACGGAAGTACGGGCATTTGCGTCAAGACCTTAGCCTCTGCAGACTGTCGGTCAGACGATTGCCCACGGGATACATAAACGACAGTCGCCTAATAAGTAGTAACTAACCTGCACTCTAAGTGCAATCCCTAATAAAAATACTACAAATGTATACTACTATAGACATTTTTATTACAACAAATATTTATGTTATATTTAAATTATTTTATTCAAAATAAACCTTTCACTGATTGCATAATATACCATCTATTTCTCAAAAATGTTACTAGGTCTGAAAGACCTAAGAATCATTAAATATTGTCAACTATTATTTGAATAAAATTATCGTCATCATAAATCCACTCACTATTTAGGCCTATGTCCATCAGTGGACGTCTATCGGATATGATGACGAAAAAAATTTAATAATTTTCCTTTCTTAAGAAAATTCATAATCCTCCGTCTTTATAATAATTATCTTCAACGCTAATTTTCGGCTAATATCAAATAAGTGATTCTGCATTGCATGATTGACTAAAGATCCTAAAAGTTAATCATAAAACTGGCTTTAAGAATATCACTAAGAAAAACCGTTAAGAGTAGTCCGTATATGGTATTAAGTTCTAAAGATTTTCTCATCTATTCTAGAATTCTTTTACTGTTAGATAATATCTGTAATATGACCGTTATATTGTGTTTGATCAGTCACATATAACTATGCGACTGTTAACGAATCGCATACGCCATTAATTTCTGACCTAGATGTTTCTAAAACTAACCAGCTACTTTAATAGAAGTATACTTCAACGGCAGGAAAAGAAACTAATAGGTTCGCAATTCTATTCAATACAATCATTCATAAATGCTATACGTTGAATGCAGGGATGGGTGGGTAAGGTCGCCACTTCATTACACTGTAACATTATAGCATTTATATAGCAATGACCAGGCATTATCATTTTGCTAATGATTGTGTTACGTGTGCTCAAAGTACTAACTGAATGAACAACCAGGTTATTATTATTTTGGTATTAAAATCTTTGATTTATGCAAATTAACTATTTATTAATTGTTCGAATTATATGACGCTTTTTTTCTTGCAGTGTTATAGTTACTTGTGTTATATTTTTAAACTTCTACAAAATTGCGATATTAGTTATCCCTTTTTTTAGATATTACTTGTTTAGTATTTATTGCTTATTAATACCTTTATGTAACCAAAATTTTTAGTTCTTCATTTCTTATATCAGACGTGTATAATTGCTAAGGTCCTTAAGAAAAAAATTATGTAATCAGGATGCACTAATTAAAGTACTATAGGGAGCTTATGTACTTTTTTGAAACATTTTATTCTTTCATGGAATTTTCCAATACAGAACAAGTGACTTTTCAATATTCATTTTATGTGTGAATACGAACATTTTTTATAATGATATTCTTTAGAACAATTGAACATGTTCGTAGATTGAAGCGTTACAGCAAAATCGGTATGGTCGGTTCCGAGAGTACTTTTCCAGCGCGCAACCTTGAGTGGAGATCAGCGCGTCTTGAAGCGCGTGCTGTGTCCTTTGACACAAATGCGGATGCGTTCAATTGTCGCTCGGGTCCGTTATCGAAGCGCGCTAAACACCGCGCAAGGCTGCACCGCCGGTCCTACCGCAGCATATGTCAAATCTTAGGTGAGGGGAGGGCTTCATCCAGTACAGGAAAAAGACGGGAAACCCCACGTCAACGTTCCATATAAACGATATTTATATTAAAAAATCTCAACAAATTATCAAAAAAAAAATGTAATTTGAGACAGCCCAAACTTTATTCAGTAAATGTATGAATAAGTCTCAACATTTTTTTGATTGATTAATAAATGTTTTAAATAATATTCATACAAGTCTTCATCTGGACTAAAACAAGTTAATTGAAGAAAATAAATATTGGAATTTGAACCTATTCAACTTTTTTTAATGTCTCTCAGCCAGTCTATACCCATTGTGCAGTTAGTACTTTTATAGAAGAATCTATTAATTATTTCTATTATCTATTTCAATTTAAGGTGGCTGCTTGTTTTTTTATATAACATTTATTTTGTTTATATACTGTTAGCCTATAGAATGTGAACAGAACGAGATTAAATGGCATGGAGATCTTTGGGAAAGGTCTGTGTTCAAAAGTAGATGTCTAAGAGCTGATGATGCTAATAGTTAGTTTTTCTATTTTTTTTTTATTTATTTCACTTTGTACATAAAGTAAAGTAACAGCAAAATATTAATTATACTAAAAATAATGTTGTACAGGCGAGCTTAACTCACTTTGAGTTTTCTACCAGCTAAACCTAGTGAAAGCGTAAGCCTGTATGGGTAGTACAATGTACATGTTAGAAATACATATACATAAAAAAAAATACTTTAAAACAAACACATATATAGTACATGTAATACACTATATAATATATATTTACTAATTACTATATTCCATAAATATAAATACACATAAGTACACATATAAATACATATAAACATAATTGAGATTAATACATAAATTACATATACTAGAAGAAATATTTAAATAAATACATTAGTGAATAAGTTAATAGCAATTACTGCAATAACGATAAAAATAAATTCTTTATATTAGTTATTAATATACTATATTAGTTATTAATAGCAATACACCTAAAACATTATTTCAGTTGTTATACACTACCAAAATTAGAAAAAAAGTTGACATCATTAAGGTCTAAATCCTCGTATTATAACTCTCATAGATAACCAAAACATTATTTTTTAATGTAATTTTTTACCAGTAACAGAAATTTTTCTGTCTTCAAAATAAACAAGTTATTAAAAGTGTAAAAGTGTTTTAATGTAATTTTTTAAAAAAAATGGTAAACTTTATTATATCGCTATTTCATTTCAAAAAAATTTAACACATACAGACATCATAACTATGCAGAAGTGTGAATTTCAGGCAGGGTGAATAAGGATGTATATAGAAAGATAAAATATAAGAATTATATTAATTACAAAAGCCATGTAATGTTATTAACACGTCTATATTTTAAAATATGGTAAAAGTGCATTTTAAAAATATAGAAACTACATTGGTTTTTCCTAGACCTAGACACCTAAAAATTGTAATTATTTTATAAGGTACGTAGTTATATATAGCAAAAAAAACCCTTTGAATATTGGGGTTGACATATTTTTACTCGATATAGTTTAATTGTCGAATTATAATCTTTTAAAAACAGAATTTATTTGAATTTAAACGTAATAAATTACCAATGTTTGTACATGTTTTTGTTAATGAAAAGTTTTATTGCTAACAATTTAAAAGGAGCCAAACGCTAATACTGTTTATAAACCCAACCCTTTGATATCATCCATAAGTATTAATCAATACTGTAATAATAATTTTACTAAAAATTAAAATCAAAACTCAGGGCGTGGTCTTTAGTGCCTAAATAAATTGTATGGAAATATTTAAACAAAATATCACAACGAAATCAGTTGATACATCAAAAATCTTATAAAAGAATCATAAAACATAATGTTATTCTCATGCACACGACTAAAATCTAAATACTTACGTCCAGAGATTCCTTAGACGCCATTTTCACACAAAAACAAGTTGACGTTTCGGTTTGACATTTAAATTTAAAATCAATAATTTTCGGTTCGGATACTCATACAAACCAGACGTGAATATTTTTTTGCTCTTAATTCCGTATTTTTAATTGTAACTTAGACTACATAATCACTAAAATATTTAAAACCTTAAAATAAAAATTTCTATTTTTTCATCGTGTAGTGGGTATGTTCGAGGTAAATGTAAATTAAACCGAAATATACAATCATAAAAGTAAACTGCGTATTAATATTTCTCATAAACAATTACATAGATGATTTTGAAAATATATATTATATTTTTTGGCATATAATTAGTATTAAAAATAAACATGATTACACGTTGGGCATTTACATTTGCCAATAAAATAAACAGCACTAGTATGTCTCAGTACCAGTACGTATTTATAATCATACACTTAAAGTTAATTGTATAACTTTAGCATAATTTATTTTTTGTTTTTGTTACATATAATGTTTTTATAAATGGTGCAGTTTATACGAACACATTGGCTTTCATAGACAAATTTAATTAGATACAAAAATAATAAATATTTGACATATGACATGTTTATATGTCCTATCGTCGGCGATTACATTATTCGTAAAGATCTTATGATATTCAAAGATTAAAATAAATAACAGATTTACCTAATATAAGACGATCTTAAAATCATATTGAATAAGTACAAACTATGTACGTATTATGTTAATGTAGAATGATAGCAAAGTAAACAACGGGTTTGTGACAAAAATTTTGTGAAGAAATAAATTTTTGATGGCAGCTTCTATTTCCGAGCAAAAAATATACAATTTATTAAAATGAGGATTAGAAGGTTGTCTGCAATTTTTTGGGCCACATGCATTATAGCTTTTATTTTCATTCTGTATGTGGTCACCGATTTAAGTTTTAAGTTGCCAAATATTAAACCGGTTGCGGTGGACATTGATGACGTGAGTATTAAATATTTGAATTTAAAATCTGCTTTTTATTTTTTATGAAAGAGCTGGTGTCTTTGCAGAACCAATGGTCATCATTTGAGTCCAAACTTCGGCACCTAGAAAAAGAACTTTATCAGCATCATGCGGTTGTAGGAGAGATTAAAACTGCTGTGGATCAAATTGTGGAACAGTCACATAAAGTTAATATACCACCGAAAAAACCCAGTGTGCCTAAGAAAGAAATTAAAATCAGAGAGTTCAAAGTTGTAGGAGATGAGCCTCCAAAGATGCATGTGAAATTAAATGCATCTAGCTGTCCTATTAACCAAGCAACATCCAAAACAGATATACAGGTACTCAAAATAAAAATTACTAATAATCATAAAAAAATTTACTTAATTTGTTATAATAATTGTATATAATGCTGGTAGCTCTGTATAGATAATAGTCTCTATTAGAACAACTACTTGTATTAGGAAACAGAATTGTTGCAGCTGTAAGAGTGTAATTCCTTATGTTTATAGATGACTATGATATTAACAATGGCATATATTTAATTTTTTAAGATGCTCTCCTTGTATGAAAGGATGACTTTTGAGGATAAAGATGGTGGTGTATGGAAGCAGGGATGGGACTTAGATTACAAGGATGACCAATGGAATCAAAAAAATAAATTAAAGGTGTTTATTGTGCCCCACTCACACAATGATCCAGGTAAGGTACATTGAATATCAATGCTATTATTTCTTACAAGTAACATTAATAATACCATTGTATTTAGGTACATTGTTTTTTGATTATTATATCAAAAAATAATTACAAAACGAATACTATTAATAATTTTCAGGAATTTTTACTTTTACAGGTCTTTATTCAAGGAATATTTATTGTAAAGAAATTGTTAGTATAAGATAATGCTTTTTTTAGGATGGATTAAAACATTTGAAAACTACTACAAAACACAAACTAAAGCTATTTTTACTAATATGGTGGAGAAATTGGTTGAAGGTGTTGGCAGAAAGTTTATATGGGCCGAAATAAGTTATCTTTCTCTGTGGTGGAACTCAGATGCTACTGATAAAGAAAAGTCCATATTTAAAAGGTTCATATGTTATTTATAAACCATTAATATTATCATGTTATTACAGTTTTACATACAAGTAGTAGAATTTCTTAATATGTGTAATACTACCGTTAACATAAAATATTACATTTTATTTTCAGCTTATTAAAATCAGGTCAAATAGAAATAGTTACAGGAGGCTGGGTAATGAATGATGAGGCTAATTCACATTGGATATCTATTGTTGAACAACTCACAACAGGTCATCAATGGCTATTGGATAACTTGGGATATACACCTAAAAATACTTGGTCCATTGATCCCTTTGGTTACTCTAGCACACAACCTTATTTATATAAACTAGCTGGATTCGAAAACTCCGTCATACAAAGAGTTCATTACAGAGTGAAAAAAGAATTGGCATTGAACCGGCAGTTGGAATTTAAATGGCGACAATTGTGGGGTGAGGTTCCTTATTATAAAAAATAATTTTATACATTTTGTTGTACTATATTTACAAGAAATTAAGTGTCTTAATAATTTTCAATATTCTTCGAAATTTGATAATTTTTTTATACATCAATTTCTTTTTTAACATCAAAATGATTTAAATCTTTAACCAATACCAATTAAAAATTATAATTTTCATTCTTTGTAAGGTTTCACCACAACATTTCTTTTTGACTATGTTGTGTAGCCGAAATTTGGAAGTCTGTTTAATTGTCAGCGAACTGTTTTACGTAGACATATTATGAAAATGTTATCATTGATGATCAGTTACCTTTGTTAAACAAGTGCTGGCAGAAAACCACATCTCACTGATTCAGTGATACACCGCTAACTATTCTGTGTTCCTTATCTAGCAGATGTCTCTGACTACACCCTTAAGGATTAGTAACATTCTGCTCTCTTATTGTTACATTATTAATTTTACAACTAACATTTTTCAGATGGTAGTGGTAAAACTGATATGTTTACTCACATGATGCCTTTTTACTCATATGATGTGCCTCATTCTTGTGGGCCGGATCCCAAGGTATTTACATGTATTATACAAGCCTTCTTATATTCAAAATCATTATCTTTTTAAATTAATTGATTTAACTATAATAAATGGTAATTAAGTTTAATGTTAGCCTTAAACACTAGTGGAAATGCCACTGGATTTAGAGAGAAAAACTTAAAGAAAGAATACTTAACACATTCCTTGCCATATGATGATAGTAATAAATAATAGCTAGTGGTCTCTAGCTTAAATTAGTTCATGTTCAAAAGCACTTACAATGTTATACAATAATTTTTAGATATGCTGCCAATTTGACTTTAAAAGATTACCAGGAAATGGTGTAACATGTCCATGGGGTGTTGCTCCCAGAAAAATTATTCAGAAAAATGTAGAGGAAAGGTAACTAAACTATTACACCTTGCGTCTTTTAAATAATTTTCAATCTTCATTGGCAATATGCAAATAGTATTAAATAAATGATGACATATTTTTACTGGAAGGTCTCTGTCGCCAGTAACTTTCTAGGAGGGTCCATCCTAGCGTCAATTTCTGCTGCCAAAGAGTTATGGACAAACACCATTGTGTCCCGGTTTCCGGTAATCACTGGGATAAGGAGACTTAACAACTTATGCTTCAAGGCGATGAACACAATGCATTGCATTATTTATGTTCCTAACTTGGTTTAAATAGTTATCCGTCAGGTAATCTCTTAATATGATGTAATGTTCTACTAGTTATAATAAAAAAAATGTTTATACCAGAGCTTTTCTGATACTGGACCAATGGCGCAAAAAGGCTCAACTATATCGCAGCAATGTACTAATGTTCCCGTTGGGCGACGACTTCCGATATGACCGCGCTAACGAATGGGACAACCAATTTCAAAATTACGACGCGCTCATTGAGCACATAAACAGCAAGGACTCTTGGAATGCTGAGGTAACTTTTTTTACAAATGTTCTTAGGTTTGTACATACAGTTAACCCTTCTATAACGCGGTGAGTGAGAACCGCGTTATAAGGAAATTGCGCTGTAAGAAACTCGGAATTAGTACGAATTTTGGTGCCGTGTTATACGGAAACGAAGAAGTACAAAAGACAAGATTAAATTTCATCATTTTAGAAAGACTGGGTCACCAACCGAACGCGCTGTGATAGAGCTCTGAATAGATGTTGGAGACAGCTAAGAGATAAGTTACAATGTTTATATAAACATGCAGTTACTCATAGGGTACGCGAAGAGAACTTATGGGATGCTGCTGAACGGAAACTGCGCTGCAAGAGTACTGTTAGAAGGGCGGTCGCATTTTCAGCATCACGTTTAATAGAAACCCCGTTCTTAGAGTGCTGCCTTATAGAAGGGTTGACTGTATACGTATATAAGAACATGTATTGTATATTAAAAACGTATT
This sequence comes from Pachliopta kotzebuea, assembly GCA_018246255.1. Classification (NCBI taxonomy): domain Eukaryota; kingdom Metazoa; phylum Arthropoda; class Insecta; order Lepidoptera; family Papilionidae; genus Pachliopta; species Pachliopta kotzebuea. The sequence goes on along the minus strand of DWLS01001131.1, from coordinate 10,761 downwards.
TTTATTATGATATATATAATTTTTTTTAGTTAAGTTTTTGAATTGTCATGTTGTAATTTTTTTTCATTAGTTTTTTTTTATTTTTTCTCTTTAAAATCCAAACCGGCCATAATCAATTGTATTTTTTTAGTTTTAATGTACGCACAGAAAACAAGATATACAAGGACTGAGCAATGTTTTCAGGTACAGTTTGGTACTCTCGAAGACTATTTCAAGGCACTTCGTGAGGAGGTAAAGATGTCAAACTTTCCTGTTCTTTCTGGCGATTTCTTCACGTACGCGGACAGAAATCAACACTACTGGAGCGGTTATTATACATCCAGGCCATTTTATAAAAATATGGATAGGGTACTGATGGCATATGTCAGGTTGGTACTGAAAATTTTTTTTCAAAAAATCTGTTGGCTTTTGTCGTTTTAAATTTGATTGGTAGTGGGGTCATTTCGTACCCGCGTTCAAATATATGTTATAAAAATAGACGTACATATTGGCTCTTTCTGACATAAAAAAAATTGTATAAATTTTATTACTTTGTAAATATACACCCTAAAAAAAAAGTAAAGAAACTTGACTAGAAAAATTGTAAGTATTAAAAACTTCTTTCTGTTCTCATCTTAATCATAGCTATCATTATTTCGTCCTGTATATGACTGTTGGATATAGACCGTCGCACTATTATTACAAAAATATATTTTGTTTTGCACAGAGCAGCCGAAATAATTACAGCACAAGTGTGCTCAAATCAGGCGGTAACCTACATCATGTCCTTACAACTTAGGGATCGGGTAGAACTAGCAAGACGTGCACTTTCCCTCTTCCAGCATCACGACGGAGTCACTGGCACCTCGCGGGACGAAGTTAGAGAGGATTATGCTACGAAGTGAGTTCTTTCTTTTTACTTAGGTCTTAAGTCTTCATTTTAATTTTTCAACTAGTAAATTCTGTACAGATATATTAAAGGTTTGCAATATTCAATAACTTTTGAAAAGATACAGTAAAGTACATGCGGACCCGTTTACCTGGCTATCTACCACACTGGCCATGTTAAACCCCCAGTTTTTAACCAACCCGTTTAAATCTAAGGATTTAAGGATTTTTTTTCGTATTTTACGCGACAACAACACGCCCAAGGTGTTCAGCTAATGGTAAATGAAGCGCTTGCTCAGAACAACGGGACGCTTAAGATGACCAACATAGCACAGCATTGTGATCGTCGATTTGAGAAATAAGTTAAGTCTCGTCACTCCAGTAATTTCGCTAGCTTACAAAGCCCTTCAAACCTGCACAAACTTATGTTTGTACATTAATGTTTAGCAGCAGAAATACAAGCTGATGTGACCTGAAAGGATTCTTATGTAGAAGTTATTTTTTATGTTTTCAGAATGTTAGAAGCAATCAAATATAGCCAGTCAGCAATTCAACAGGCAGCCTATTACCTTCTGAAACAACCTACGATATTAGAGCAGACGCAACCTGACATTTACTTTGAAGTAGATGACCTATGGCGGAAACACGACGAGATACCTTCTAGGATCACCATAACTTTGGATGCGATGTTGCCATCAAGGAGAATCATCTTCTATAATGCACTAGCATTTAGGAGACAAGAAGTGATCACTGTGTTTGTTTCTACACCACATGTAGAGGTGAGACTGTCATAGAGTAAAAACTCTGATTTTCCATTATAAATTACAAATTCTGATTTTGTTTCTTTAGCAGACGTCTCTTATTATCATTTATAAAATTTCGCTAAGTCAATTAAAGTTTATTGGAGATCATCCAAGTTTGTTAGCTCTGGAAAAGCTGCGATGAAAGAATGATTTTTTCACTATAAAGGCATTTTTCATTATCATCATTAGCCATTAGACGTTCTCTTTGGACATACTTTTAGCACTAAGTTTGCCGGTGTGCGACTGATTCTCTAGAAACTTACTGTGTCCTCGTTCATCAGTTCTTCGAGCAATGTGTTCCCCCATTGCCACTCTTCAGTGTATAATTATTACTTTGTTCTAATTTGACCGGTAATGTATCTAATGTAAATATAAAGATAACGAACCTAACCATTTATAATGTAACTAAAATTGAACAGAAACTTTCCAATATTTTTATTTTTTTTAAAAAGTACATTTTGTCTATTCTTTACCTAACATCTTAAGTTATCTCGGCAGGTGTTTGATCCAGAAGGTAATCCAATGATGGCTCAAATTTCGCCAGTGGTGGCAGGCGAGAAGCGGCTTGGCTTCTCTACAAACAAATTCCAGCTCTCGTTTCCGATAATCGTAGATCCGTTAGCTATTACCATTTACACAGTTTCGCTGAGGGACAGCATGAGTATTAACAAGTAAGTTACTCATGTTTGAATACTCAATTTTTTCACTTTATTTAAACGCTTTTGCATTATATAATATTTCAGGCGGTAGAGTTGATGGTGGAATATTGCGGTAACATTATTATGAATTAGTTAGGCAAGGTAACCAAATCCCATTTACAGATTACACAACTATACTAATAATTATAGTACTCATTGCTCAAACTGTAATGTATGTACATACATGTATTTTGTGTATAAGATTTTTTTTAATATTGTGTAAGACCTTATTCCCTGCAATTTAATCTATGACCTCATTTTTCCCTAACAATATGAGAACTTGAGAACATGTGTTATTCCATTTTAGGCCAAAAAAATTCTTTCACAGGTATACTTCTTATTCCCGTGTGCGTATCTACAACGCTGATTATTGGAATGTGGATATACCGAAAATGTTTGCCATCGACCAACCCACAGAGCGTTTGACTGAAGACATTACAATAAGATCTGGTGACAGTGCACGGGTTGTGGCCACCATGAATGGACTAATCAAAGCTATTGTCTCAACAGATGGTAACACTGTGCCGGTGCATATGGATTTCGTTCAGTAAGTGTACTTTAATCTTTTATGGCTAGAAATATTAATGAAAACACATATCAATATTGATATAATTTATTTACTATTGGTTGGCCCTCAGGACGATTTTATCAGGTCCACTCTTAAGTTGGCCATCATAGCTTTACAATTAAAATAGTAATAGTATTACAGTAGTAAAAACATTTTTGCAGGTATGATAGTCAGCGTGGATTGGATAGTAACAGCGGAGCGTACTTGTTCATTCCGTCCGGTCCAGCTGAGGTGTTCAAGCCCGAGCCTTTCCCCGAGATGGTGGTCACCGAGGGACCATACAAGGCGACGTTGTACACATCCCTGGTCAGCCCCAAGGCAGCAGAAATCATACTCGCGGTAAGCTAAAACGATTTTTATCTGAAGTCCCTAAGAAATATTCTTTTTTCAGTTTTCGTTCTACTTTATTATAGATAACGGTGCACAACAACCCTTCGTTGCCTCAAAGCGAAGTGGAAATCTCCAATACTTTCCTCATCGACCCCCAGGCGGACGACTACGAGTTAGGAATAAGGTTTTCCACTGGTATCAAAAATGGCGACGTCTTCTATACAGATCTGAATGGAATGCAAGTATGTAATCTAAACATTATTTATCATATTTATTCTTACAACTTTGTAATGTTTATTATATACTAGTAGATGCCTGTTGCATTCGCAACAAAAGGTTCTATCTCAGTAAAATGTTTAATATGAGAATAATCATGTCATAAACCGAGGCGTCTGTTAGTTAAGTTGGCATAGCGTATCCCATTCTGCACACACGTCAAGAAAGGGAAGATATTAGTAAGAGTTAGAATATATTGGGAGTTATTTTTGTCAGTCAGGTTTCCCTGAGAAATTTTACTAGTTAAATCATTCTCATATCGAGACAAAGCAATATGCACTGCTGAAAATCAGCGCTCACTGGCAAGTATAATGTAATGTCAATTTAAATGATAGATGACGAAGCGTCGATACTTCGACAAGTTACCGCTACAAGCAAACTTCTACCCTCTGCCTGCCGCCGCGTACATAGAGGACGACCGCACCCGTCTCACCTTGCTGACCTCCACACCGCTTGGCATGGCGGCGTTGCAATCCGGACAGATTGAGGTAACCAAAGAAAACAACATTTTCAAATCAAAAGCAAATGCTGCAATGCAATATGTCGATGGTAACTAGATAGACGAGTTCTAAAAACCAACAACCAACTAAACTCCTTATCATGCGGCGCTACAAATAAACCCAGTAATTAACTGGAACTTAAGTCATCTATTGTAATGGTCTTGACTTCATTATGTACAAACCATGTTGAACTTAAATTTGTGGTAAAAAAAATATTTCCAGGTGATGCAAGACAGGCGGCTGACCAGAGACGACAACCGTGGGATGAACCAAGGCGTGTTAGACAACGTGCGCACGCGGCATACGTTCAAACTGATTGTGGAACCGGCCATATCATGTCAGGTGTGTATGTTATTTAGGTTAACTTTATCATTATGATAAATCAACTTCATACATCGAACATACTGTATATTACTAATCCAGTCCACATATATGCACTGTTTTTCTTGGATAAATGTTTAACGAGTAACAATTATGTAGTGTTGATTTAATCATCATGCGAGCTAAGACTTTTGTGAATGTTGATCTCAAAGAATAAAAACACTTTGTGGTGTCAAAACACTTCAGTTACTGAAGTAAATCTATAAAGGGTTCACACTAGACCTTAATTTCACATAATTTTATTTAACAATTTTTTCCCCTTTCATATTTTAGGTAAGTGCCTTTGCCTTTCCTTTCTTCTCTCTCTTTTCTTTACCTTTTTTTTATTGTTTACTTTTGCGCTCATTCATACTTCATATTATGTTTCACTCTTGTTACATGTTTCATTATCTCCTTTCATGCATCACCTCACTTACCAAAATCGCCGCATTTTTACTACTTCATTTTGTTTATTTCTGTTTTTTATTTTATCTTTGTTACTTTTTAAAATTAGTTCTTTACTCTTTCTAAATATTTATTGTTTTTTCACTACGACTTATTTCTTATATCTCTTATTTTACTTTTCTGTTTTATTTTTAATTATTACAACCTTCATAATTTTTCGGCAATATTTCATAAATATGCGGCGACTTTCGTCTGTACTCATCAGGGAGGCGATACTACCACCATTTATCTTCTCACCCTTCTCCAAGGCGCAATCTATGTGATCTTGCTCGTCCAAGGCCAGGAAGTGACAGACAATATGCATCACGGTCAGGTCCACCTCTGGGTCAAAGGCACGACGGATTCTCCTTTAGCTAATTGATAATGATACCGCGGATGATGAAGGTTTTCCAGAATACTCTAGCGCTTATTTATTAGCTACTGGAATATAGCAATGCTGCTTTAGAGTACGATGGTATATATATTCTTAGTCAAGCGTGTTCGAGACAACTCTATCACAAACAAACTTCAATAACCACAACATGTGATTCACATTGAAACAGACCGACAATTTATATTGATTTACATGCTTTATACTCTTTCTCTACAGCGGCCGCCTGCGGAACGCGTCAGCGGACATCTGTCTCTAGGAGCGCACGTCGCGCAGCAGATGTTCATGCAGCCGCCTGTCATCATGCACTACACCGCCAGCGAAGGCGCCCAGAAGCCCGCCTATTCACGCTCCACCATCAACTCGCCGGACTTAGTGCTTGCGGCGTACCACGGCTACATCACCACTACGGTACGGGGCATCGGCGTAATGCATTACTTTCTCCTCTACATCCGTTTCCGTGGTATTTATTATAAATGCTATCATTATTATCTCAATCGACATTGACACTGATCACTGCTGGACATAAGTCTCATTTAATTAACTACTATCTACTACTACTAAATCAACCATCCCTTTTAATGTCATTTTGTTGTATTAAAAAGGAAATACTAGGTATACATATACTAACTTTATGAAACAAAAGTAAAACTAATCTTTAGTTTAATTACATCTTTTATGGTTTTTGACTCCCTTTAGAGTCCTGAACTCAACTTTTATACCAATTTTGTTAACTTTTTTGTTTAATTCTTTATTCGGACAATAATATGTTTTCTTCATAGCACTACACTCTAGGAGCAATCTATAATAATTGTAAAACTACGACTTTGAAAATTATAAAAATCATAAATTAATAATAATAAGCCATTTTAATGTTACTACTGCTGGGACTCGTGGCTTACTCATAATAGAGAGACGTACATACATGTACGTCCTACCAAACTCCTGTCTCTCTTCTTTAACTATGTATTAATAGATAATAATTAAACTCCGTATACATTAATGGTCATAAAGAAATATATAAAGTGATCTAACATTGTTCAGGATAAGGACGGCAAGACTATACAAGGAATGGGCGTCACCTTGCAGCGGGTGCATTTTGATTCCTGCTATGGAAACAAAAGTGTCGCCTCATCATATCCCGTGGGCGACGGTCAGGTACGAATAACGATTTTGAATGTGCTCCTGAGTGGGCTTCCTAAAGTAACGATCAGCCCCTGCAGCCTTCAGGTAGGCGTGTCATCGAAGATTACAGGAGGTATACTAATACCTCCTGTAATATATATATTTTTATTCATATAAAACTCCTTTGGTATTGCTCGTCGTATAAAAATAGTGGTGGTGAGTTAAATACACTATAAAATTATTACATAGATAGTGTCCTTAAAAAAATAACATGTGCGCAGATCCGTCTCTCGGATATGCTGGAGATATCGCCGGAGCACGTGTACGACAGTTCGCTGACTTTCGTCAAGATGGGCGCACCGGTGGCCGACAGCGTGCTCACACTGTGTCCAATGGAGATACGTTCTGTGTTCATCAACCAGACGCTGAGGCACCGCTGAAGCTGGACAATATTCCTTCATTTATAAATATGTAAACACAAAAGAGAATTATGAACTACTAGAATATATAAAAATGGCACAACAAACCATATAACATCGCTATTTGTAACTTTTGTTGTCTATTGCCTCCAGAAAAATCGTAATATGAGAAAGAAAATAATTTCGCGCCGATCAGTAATAACTTGCCTTTAAATTCCGTTACGTTTTCCATGACAAAGTATTTAACTGCCTTCATAACCAACACTCATCAATCACTATAAAATCAGGTATTAGTGATGAAATAAACAACGGAATCCTTTATTTATAATATATTATTTTATGTATTAGTACACAAGGCACTTATATTAGTGGTTTCAATAGATATTTCTATGGGCAAGCGCAGGACACACGCCTTTGTTGATAAGAATACATTCTGTAATGCTGTTACGTCTTGTAATTTATTTAGATAATAGTATACGGGAAAATTATAAGACTATATTTTACTTGATTTACAACGCCTCTTTATATAACTCTCAATAGTCTGTGATCTCTCAGTACTGAACTCCGGTTAAATAGAAATTAAATTAAGTCGCGTTTTAAAAAAATCAAAAACGTTTAGACTAGTTAATGGCAATATCTCTTTTATCTACCTCCATTGCTATCTTCGGTTCGATTATAATCTTTATTTTTTAGAGCTTCGTTATGGTATATTTTTGAAGCCTCCTGGCTTCCAATTTCATTGTTTATTAACCGTCATAAAAGCCATATTACGGATGACCACGCACCACCATCCACATTTTACACACACCTTATTTGTATTTAACACTTAGCATACTTCGCCGCCGAATTATGCATGCTGCGGGTGTTTTTTAGTGAATCGCGCGGAAGTTTGGTGTCGCAAAGCCGACGAAAATACAAATCAAGAATATTATAAGAAAATTCATTTCCTTGACCTGCCATGAGGGGTCAATTTTAAAAAGTTTTTATACCCTTTTTTTGTTCAATCAATCAATTACAGAACCACAGACAATTAGAACTTAGGAGAAGAAAAAAGCGTTGTCTAGCAACGAAACAATACGCATATATCACATACATGTAATTGTACGTATTTCGTACATTTGTTGTGGTTAGCGAGTATCCACCACAAACCTACTAACTACGTACTTTTACGTGACCCGCGCTTTAGTGTCAGATTGCAAATAACGTAAAAATACATTGCCCGCATGCCAAGTGTTAATAGTGTATGAAATTGCGCTCGATTGTTAGTTCATTTTAAATGAAAAACATAATTATGAACTATCTACCTGATTTTACGTGACAGCTATTTATAGAGATTGCTTACTGCATGATGATGAAATTTTACGACATGAACTAAAACGAAAAGCTTCGTACTAGACGGAGATTACATATGGTAAATGACCTGCTGTGACCACTTTGGTTGCTAATAGGAATTAAACTGACGTGAAATATTATAACCTGTGTCAAACTTAAGAGCCAATGTGATCTTAGATTTGTATTATTTAGTTTAACAAAAGATTAACTATACACATTTGTCTGTAGTGTATATATCCGTTCACTATGTATATTACTGTAATGTTATAGTCTAAAATTTTTTGTTAATATTTTTTATTTTTCACAATATATATAAAATATAAAAGAGTTATCTTTTTATTATAGGTTACAGTTAGTTAGTTAGTTTTTAATATAGGTTACATTTAGAAAGTTGAGGTTCGTCATTAATGTTTTCTCTTTCAGAAGACTGAAGTTCGGGTTAAACTTAACTATAAAATTAATTATTTATTAAATATTTTGGTTAACATATCCTCTTCAAAATTAACTGTTTGTCAAATGCACGCTTCTTTTACAATAAAGCAGACCTTCAAAATTACGCATTTATGTAAATATCATAAAAAACCCAATCTGCTTCACTTAACTGTTGTCAAAAGTTTTGAAGATATTTGTATATGAGGTTAGTGTAGTTTTCCTTTTTTTGTCTTAAATTAGTACATCACTTTCGTCAATAATAAGTTCCACGTTGTTTTTTAACTACTTAGTTATAATTAGCACAATAAAAGCAAATGTGATGTTTGTAAATAAAGTGTTTCAACAAATATATAAATTTTCTTTTTTATTAAGTGACCCCAATAGTAAGACCTTGTCACCAGTCGTCCACGTGATGTTAGTTAAGATGCTATACACAGCACCACATTGCGCTCGTGATCTTGGAACAAAAGATGTTAAGTCTCGATACCGCAGTAATTTCAATAGCATAAACTACTAAAAGAATTATTGAAAACATTTCACATATTTTAAGGCTATTTAGTCTACGTGGTGCAGTGTAATTAAAAAGATCTCCAGAGCAATACAACGTGTTCAGAATGCGTGCATGCGTTATTGTTACCCATTACCACGGCAACACCATGTCTCACCGTATAAAATAAAAAAAATTGTGCTGAGGATGGAGAATGCGAGAATAATGAAGCTGGCGCGCTTTTTACATTCTTTGACGAAATTCAAGTTACCTTTGTATCTATACAATAAGCTCAGTTGCTCAGCAGATTTCGCCTCTTCACCTCATACTCGTCCTCTTGTCACGCCAAAGTACACTCTGGTGCAAACCTGGGGTAATTTTAAATTTCCTGCATCAAAATGCTAGAATGACTTACGAATTTTATCGAAATATCTTTTAAACTGTCGTAAATGGCTTTCCACACAGTAAACACTAAGCGCAAACAGGTTAGAATGATAAGTAGATAAGTTTTCAATTGTTCCTTATTATGTCAGGCCAGGGAAGAATAGCAGAAGTCACCACCATTTTTTTTACGAGGAGTCCTTTTACGGACCATCCGCCGGTGCCCTGGATCGGCCCGGAAGGATGTGTCGAACTCGGCCTGGGCGGCCCTTACCCACTAAACCTGCCGCGAAAGACATCAGCCGTTATGAATGGGATGCCCCGGATCTATCAGCGACAGGGCACCCCAACGGCCGGCCGGTCCCGGAAAGGACCGAACTTCTCCCTCTAAAAGGAGACTTCTCCAGCTATTAGAGAAGTCCCGACGACGCCGAAGCGTTAACCCGAAGCTTCGGGTTACGGGGGCAGCAGGAGGAGGCGTTGGTACCGCCTCCTGCGCACCCCGACTCGTTGCCTGCGGAGGGAGGAAGCCCCTAGGCTATCCTCCCTGACCTGCTCGTCAGCCTCCTGCGACATGACTATCTCGCAGGAGGCCACTGCCGTCCAGGACCGGTCACTCGTGAGCATCGCGCGAACGAGGCACGGAAGAGACAGGTACACTCCACCGATGTGCCACTGTGCCAATGTTCTGAGCCCTGGACTTTTGTCTCTTGTCTATTAACTTAAGTTTATTTTATCTTAAACAATGCATATCGTTATAAGTTTTTCTTAGACAAATAAACATTTTTTATTTTTATTTTTATAATCAATCCAAACTAGCGCCACATTGTCTTGTGCGGTCCTTACCAATGAGTGAACAAACGTCCTGTAGTTGCAGTTACGACGAAAAAAATAAAAAGATTAACCTTTTCTTTACATACCTCTTTATTGGGTCAAGTGTGCGATTAAAACAAAACTTAATTATTTTATAATTTAATTGTCGCTGTACCATAAACTAAGTCATTTAACAATTGCACTCGACTAATATACAATCAAGCGTAAAAACTATACTAATTTATCACAGTACTACACATTATATACATTACAAAACAAACTGAATACTAGAATAACGAGAACATTGCATTTATTAATCGACCTCGAGTAAAAATTTACTATAACGACTGAGTAAACAAACAATTTCACAATTCATTGGTATAAATGTTCACGAAGTTTATGCATTAGGTTTGAAATAAAACGGTGAGACATAAAAACCACTGTCTAAAAAATATACTTAAAGGCACCTCTGTCTTATCAGAGGGAGTTTCCATCGCAAGGGCGTGGGGATTTGGACCTAGTTGGTAGATACAAT
>DWLS01001130.1:0-23598 GCA_018246255.1 Pachliopta kotzebuea | reverse complement strand
TTACATACATTAATGGTGTCAAAGAAACTAGTAAGGATTTCTCCGTGAATATTCGACGGATGGGAACCCAGGTTATCAGGTTGCCAGACCACAGAAGGTTGATTAAAATCTCCAAGCACTAAGAACATATCATCTGGAGGACGGTCGAGCACTATTCTCTCTAGGTTTCTAGAGAATGTTTGGAGCTGTTCTAGCAATGAGTTTCCTCTGTTCTGATTGCATATGTAAGCGGTACATATGTGTAGTCGAATGGGGACAGAAGAACGGATTTTACGAAATGTTATCGACACCCAGATGTCCTCAGCGGAGGTGCTCCAAGTATGTTTATCCAAAACCTGTAGTTCCTTTCTAGTTGCGATCAGAACGCCACCACCAAGGGATTGGCCGGTCGAAGAGTAGTCACGATCCCGCCGAAAGACTAGATACCGATCATCAAAGAGCTCCTCACTTCTAACACTATCCAAAAGCCACGTCTCTGTGATACAAACAATATCGTATGTATTCATAGCCAGATTCCTATAGAATAAGTCAGTTTTTGTTCGCAATCCCCGAGCATTTTGATAATAAATATGAAGATTAGCCATTGATAGAAGATATTGTAGACATATTAGCATAGTCAATAAACCATTCAGAACATTGAGCAGCGATGCAAAGATATTTAGTTATATTTAACCCTTCAGGAATTGTGCCGCAAACTTCATCTAACAGGAATATTTGGTGGTTTGTAGTTGTTACAGGAAAAACATAAGGCATGCAACAATAGGATAGTTTATAATGGTGTAGGACAGGATTCTGCATATGTTTGAAGCAACAAATATGTGATCGCATCGCATCACATATTTGCGAATAATTGCATTATATTAATATAAGAAAAATCTTTTTTTTTTTTAAGTAAATAATAGCAAACTATAACGTCAATAATTGTAACAGTATACTAAATATTATTTATACATTGCATGATACAAATATCGTTTAATATTATAAACTAGAATTATTACTGTAAAACAGTAACCACTATTGCAAAATCATAGAACTTAATCGACTTAGATTTATTATTTATATCAATATTTTCGACTGCTAGTAAGTACTTTAATTTTGTATATACAACACAAATCTAACAATGTGTTATAGTTAGATTTAGTAGATAATTAAAAAATATTTTATTTTAATTTTAAAAACTTGACTAAATAATAATTTGGACAACATAGCAAATGCGATTTATATACACAAGGGGCCCATAGAAAATTGTGAAACTTTGGGCACCCACAACTCGACAACCCGACCACATACCAACAAAATTCCAACGGCCCTGATCTTATCTAAGCGAGATCTGTCTGTATGACAAATTTCAGCACCAGCTCCTACCACTTGTAGTTCTCGAGATTGAAAATTGTTGACGGACAGACATTGTCGTTTAAATAAGGATTGAAGTTTTTTTTATTATTCTACCAGACGAGAACAGAAAGTCATTCACCTGATACTAAGTAATACGCTTGCCCATGGCGACTCGGCGCTAGTTATGATACATTCCCCCACATTGCGCTCGTCGCTTTAAAACATAAGGTGTTAAGTCTCGTTACCCCAGTAATATCATACATCACTATTCAAATCGGGATACAGCAAAGTAGCGATGTGGTTTATAGTGGTAAAGCGCATTAATCTAGTAAGTGCTTATTCACTCTTTTCTTGAAGACACAAACATCGTATTTGGAAGGAAACACTGACTCGGAACAATTGTTCCTTTCCTGTTCTTATAAAGATGATGAGTTCACTAATGGTATTAGTATCTAATAAGCTTTCTCGTAATAAGAATGTTTTGGATTTTATTCGACTCATGCTTAATTATAGGAATAGTTATTCTTTTGTTAGGATCTGTGATTTTTATATTTGAAGTGATCAGTAAAGAGTTCATTTGATAGTTAATAATACGTTTGCCTATAACAATTTGGTGGTAGTTAAGATGTTATACATAGCACCACTTCGTACTCCACGCAATGAGACGAAAGATGTTGTCTCGTTACCTTAGTAATTTCACTAGCATACCCTTCAAACTGAAACACAATAATGTTTGCACATTACTATTTGGCGGTAGATGTAGAAGCTGTAGTGTTTCATATCTAGACGGTCTACGACAACGGAGACTTACCACCAGTAGTTACCTAATACAACTAAGCTAAATTTATAACCAAACATATAGCTTAAGTAATACCTCACCTTTTTAGGAACTATTTTAACAGGCTTCTGTAAATACGCCGAGGTGTAGAGGATCGTGTGGACCGGCGCCTCAGTGGGTATACCCATTGACGTCATATTTGTCACAAGTCTAATAATATATTTAGACAACAAACTGTTTAAATGAAATTAGGTTTTATTTAAATTACACTCAATGAAAACACCGTATTTGTTCAATACATTTTTTACGACACGCGTGTAAAATAAAGTTTGTTTTTATATGTAAAAATACTGTAATTTTCTATGTTGTTTGGAGCTGGAGGACACAAGGACTTAGATCCTTGGAAGGTAACAAAGTGCGCAAACGACGTTTAAAATAATCAGTACGAGCTAGTACATTCACTGCTCAAGCGACCTGACCTTGTATAGTAGTATAATGTGCTTGTGACCATGAAACGGTACTTATTTACTTAGATCCTACGAAATTGTATGATTTATTTTTCAAATAATTTAACAAGAAACTCTCTCTAAGTAATTCAAAGAAAAAAATTTAATCAAGATCGCAATTTTTTTTGCTTTTCACTGATATTTTTGTTTAGTACTTTTTATCCTGTTATTTACATAATTTAACACTAATTATTATCTACCAACACAAAACTATTGTATATACACATATGTATATATAGACATATTTGTTATTATTTCTATTGTTTACTATATATATAGACAATATTTCATAACCTTACTTATAACTAATTTACATTTTATTCATTCGTGTAAACTAACTGTATATATTTATAACCTTGTTTCTTGCTCAAAATCATACCGTAACTTCCTATGCATACGAATTCTTATTACAACGTATATAATTATAAATATTGTGAAGATCGCTTTAGATTTAGATTATACTACTTTTTCATAGTTTACTATTTTCAATAAAATGGACGAACGTTATTAACATATATTTTAAAGTGATATAATGTCTAAAGTAATGTACCAAAATCACATTAACATTAAAATACATAATTCACCTCATTATCTCAACATAATGAAATATTTCAGACCCTTTTTTCCTGTCTGAAAACGTTCATTGTGTGGGCAAATGAATATTTTAACCGTTTAAAAAATAGAGGACCGCGTTACAAAGTCACATCGCTCGCAGCGCGGGCTTAACTTATCAAGCAAGAGTCCCGGGTAAATAAGAGGTTAACAATCAAACAATTTGTGTAATCAGGAGCGGCACACTGTACACTGACAACAACAAGTATTAAGTAAGAATTTCACATGAATAAAATACTTTAAAGTAGCCATACATAAGTTATATATGTAATGATTTTAAAAATTGTTAAACCAACATGTAAAATAATATGAGTTTTTGTATGTTTATTTGACAGTATCTATTATAAAAGACGTGCACTTGACTATTGTCGTTCCGTAAACGTGTAATCGATATATGATATATTTGTACAATATTTTCTAAGAACTGTTATTGTAGAATCTCTCTTATTTTAATACTACATGTATAATTTATTTAGTCAATACAAGATATGTATAGTAATAAATGTATTTGAACTATGTATGTAACTATTATGATTCCACTGATATTTATTGTTATTCTTGTCAAATCGAATCGATATCCTAAAGATTTACATGTGTAATATGATTGTAAACGTTAATAATAATTTTAAAAGAATATGATACTTACTGTTCGATGGGGTTCTAAGTTCATTTATTAAAAAGGAATTGACTTCCGTATGAAACTTGGCCGACGAGAGTTAGTGTGTATATAATAGGTGAACAAGGGACGGAGCGATCATTACGATTATTGTATGAATCTAAGTGAAAGTGCTGTAACTCTTAACGAATATATATTGTCTCACAAATGTCAATTGGCTTAATTTCTTTACGTATATAAGTTATACAAACGTCAATGCATGTATACACCTGTCAAGTACAAACAAACCTTTATAAATGATCGACGTTTTTGAAGAAGTTTTGGCGTTTGGTATGTTAAAAATTTTCTTTGTTTTATATTTATTTATTTAAACAAAAACAGTAATCCATGTAACAGACAATAAATAATCTAAAATAGTATTTTTCATACTTTCGAGGTTAGAAAAACACTAGATAATTTGGAGGCTGGTGAGATATTCAATTGCAAGGATTCAGTTTTTTTTATCTGGTAGACGAGTAAAGATATCTTTACCATCATATTATTAAACTTACTCTACGTCGTAATAGTTGACTAAAAGGATAAATAAAGTTTTTATCCTGAACTCGTCAATCTGATGCATTTACATGGTAGGTCTCTTATGACCGTCTAGGTAGGTACCACCGCTCTTATTGCAGCCGACAAACAGTACTGTGTATGAGTTTGAAATGTAGTATAGCTAATGAAATTACTGTGGTAACGAGACTTAACACCTACGTCTCAAAGACACGAACTCAACGCGATATGTCATAGTAATTAGCGCTATATTGTTATGAGGTATTATTTAACTGAAGTGAAAATTTCGTAGAAAAAATTTGTTAAACAATCCGACTACCAAAAAGGTGCAAGTCTATATTAAAGAGAGAAAAGTTTATTCGGGACATTATGATACAACACACATATTAATAGAAACAAGCATTGAAACGTCGTCCAACACATCTACACTACGCTATACATAATATATAGGTAAGAAATCGAATCATCGAATTTTTTCTAGAAAAACGGAAATTTTTTGAAAAATATTTAAAAAATTAATAACCCTAAAACCATTGTTTTTGGATGGAGTATTCCATACATGAGAGATAGTATACGAGATATACATTAGCTCTTTCAGATCGTTTTACACCTATTACCTTTCAGCCTGTATATATGTATGAATATAAACTCTTTCCCTATTTTAAACAACCTATCATGTAATCGATAATTATTTGACGTTACTACCTACTACTTACCTTTTATATCTTTTAACATCACCTGTGTAATCTTCTCCATAAAGTATAACAGCACTTCTTTACCATTTTGCTTAAAACTTCTTTACTTATCTTTCTGTCCAAATTTATTTCTACCTTTATTTAAACGACAATGTCCCGTCAACAATTTTCAATCTCGAGAACTACAAGGGGTAAGAGGCTGATGAATTTGTCATACAGACAAATCTCGCTTAGATAAGATCAGAGCCGTTGGAATTTTGTTGGTATGTGGTCGGGTTGTCGAATTGTGGATGCCCAAAGTTTCAGACTTTTGTATGGGCCACTTGTATATTTACATTCTTTCTTAAATATCTTGAATAATCTACAAGTTGTATACCACGCATTACTCTTGCAAGTTCAGAGCATATTTCTTTAACTATAACTTGCATAATTCTTTAATTATAACTTTAAAGTTTTCATCCTTTTTTTAACAGAAGCTATTACCAGGTTGATGATATTAAAATGATGATAATGAATGATTTTTCCAACACCACTGTACCACATTTGAACGTTGAAGAGAGCGTGTTGTTTGCAGACGCTGATACGAAGGTGACAGGCTTCGATAAATACTTGGATGTTTTGATTGCAGCCGCCGCTAGCTCATTGCACACTGACAATTGCACGTCGCAATGGATTGCAATAACAACTCACTGATGGTATACGAATACCACTTTGAGCGGACGTGTTAGTAAACAAGTGTATTTCTGTTAACGTTCGTGATACGTCACCAGATATAACAAGGTATTTTAAGGTTTATATCAATGTCTTAAAGCACGTGATATTTGTTATACTAACTGCATATAAATTGAACAATTCATTGGTGTAGTCCGAATTAGAACCTCGTATCTTCGGAGTAAAACGAACGCGTCCAAACGACTTGGCTACGAATTCGACATAACAAGGTAAGTTGATTATATTACTTATAATAACGTTTAAAAATCACAATATATTTTTTTATTATTTGATGCGTCAACGTGACTAGTAGGACGTTCACTTGATTGTAAGTGATACGCTTGCTCATAACAACGTGGCGCTGTTTAAGATGGTATACACAGCACCACATTGCGCTCAGCGCATTGAAATGTCAAGTGTTAAATCTCGTTACCCAATTAATGTAAATAGTACTCTCAAAATCATACAGCTTACTCTTCATACTCTTTCTTCCATCAGCGTACTCTTCAAACCGGAGCACAATAATATTTGGACAGTACTAATTAGTGGTATAAAAAATCATCATTATTCGATATACATCCACTGCTAGTCAACCTGCCCCAATAATAAGACAATTACAATAAAGATAAATAATACATAAAAATAACATGTTTATATACAAGTTTCAAGTCAAGCGAGAACCTTACTAAACCAGTTAATTCACTAGTTAAGCATCTTACTATTTTTTTTTACTAATTTTAACGACTACTCTTACGGATGTTAAAAGCTTCATCGAATCCAAAGCTCGAAGACCTTTTCTTATTCGAAGAAACGGCGGCACGAGCTAGGTGTTCACCTGATGTTAAGTGATGCGATTGCTTATAGACAACTCCAATTTGCTCGTTGCCTTAGGACGTAAGATATTAAGTCTCATTACCCCAGTAATTTCACTAGCTACTGCACCCTTCAAACCAGAAGTTCCGACTTCGCGAGCTAAATTTACAATACTATACAGAAGAGAGGAGAAAGCTGAGGGTATTTTATGAAGGAAGCGTGAAAGATATAGGCAGAAATATGAAAGAAAAGATTACGGTGATTTTCTATTAAAAGACAGTAATATTTAATGTAGTAAATATAGATGATAATATTATATATTCTAATATTTAATATAGCATGATATCTTCATCACGGACAAATCGAGGAATTGAACTACGATTTCCAACCAGATAATATCGGAATACCGAAATTGATATTTATATTAAAGGTTAGTTGGATTCGCAATACTATGAGTATATTGCACAGCTATCCGTGAAGTTTAATTTATATAGTTTATACATAGATACATTTAAAATGTTATATATATTCTTATATATTACATATATATCAACACTTCTTAATTAGTAACTATCTACCACAGATTTCATAGATTATTACTTGACCGTCTAGTTAGATACCACCGCAGCTCCTACTTCTACCGCCTAATAGTAATGTGCAAACATTGTTTTCCGGTTTGAAGGGTATGCTAGTGAAATTACTGAAGTAACGAGACTTAACATCTTACATTTCATTGCGAAGAGTACGAAGTGGTGCTATGTATAACATCTTAACTAGCACCAAATTGTTATAAGCAAACGTATTATTAACCATCAAGTAAACTCTTTACTGATCACTTCAAATATAAAAATCACAGATCCTAACAAAAGAATAACTATTCCTATAATTATACATGTGTCGAATAAAATCAAAAACATTCTAATTTTGAGAAAGCTTATTAGATACTAATACCATTAGTGAACTTATCATCTTTATAACAATAGCGAAGCAAAGGAACAACTCTTCGAAATCAGTTCACGTCCAAATACGATGTAGGTGTCTTCAAGAAAAGAGTGAATAAGCACTTACTAGATTAATGCGCTTTACCACCATAAACGATATCGCTACTTTACACCAAGTGGGATCGTTGTTAACTTTAGAATCATATAAAAAAATTATAAATAAAGAGAGAGCTTAATCAACATGGCTTGAGTTGTAAACAATTATAAACATTCTGCTGGTACTTCCCAATGAATGACATGAGGACAGCTATCAGCACAGTACTCATATGACCATTGCCGTCACAACACACGGCAATAAGATTACGCTGGTTGAGATGGTATACACAGCACCATATAAGATATCTCATTACCCTAGTAATTTCACTAGCATACAGCACCCTTCAAACTGTAACACAGTAATGTTAACACATTACTATTTGGCAGTAGAAATAAGAACGGAGGCAGTACCTACCTAGACGGTCTCCGGCAACTGAGTTCTTTCTAACATTACCATATACGTTGAAGTAATAAATAACTAAAGGTGATCATTAAAAAACGTAATGGTCCTTGGGACAGGCTGTGTCCATCGGTGGACTTCCGAAGCTATTGATAATGACGATGATTAAAAAACTGCGAACTAACTATCTTCTTCTACGATAAAGATTTCGGCAACTGAATTGTCAAAGGACCCGAACGCAAAAGTTTTCTTTAGCCCCTTCCGAACGTTAAGAAAGAAATATATAGTATGAAGCAGTATGTAATTGGTCCATGGAGTCGTTATTTTCGGCAGCTGTGAAGTTTTCTGTTAAAGATCATAGTTTATAGTTGCGAATTATAACTTTGCCAAGTCCTTACTTGCGAATGCGGGGCGTGCGAAAAGAAATCCGTATAACACATGTATGGCTTACCTTTGAAATTGCCAGTGTAGTTATTCTCACGGTGATTATATTTTTATATATATCAGCACATTTTTTATTTTATTAACAAGCGTGTCATTCACCTATTTGTAAGTGACATATTTACCCATAGAATTGTTGCGCTAGTTAAGATAATATACACTGGACTATATAGCGCTCATCGCTTTGAGGTATAAAATGTTAACTCTCGTCACCCCAGTAATTTCACTAGCTACATAACCTTTTAACCGGAACACGGTAAAATCTGCATAGTACCGTTTGTATGCAGCAATAGGAGCTGCGATGATACTGCCGTAGAGTCTCCGACGAGAGACCTAGCATCAACTGTGCTGGTCATGATCATCTTATCACACCATCAAATAAAAAATGCATGATATTAATGCTCTCTTACATTTTAATCATGAAAAATTAAACAATAGATAAATATATGAAATAATTGAAAACAATGAAAGAAAAAGGTGTGAACATTTAAATGAATACAGTACATATGAATTAAGTAGAAATCTCTTCCTACCTACATTAGTTCGACTATCTATTATAGACGTTGTCTAAGCTACATTAAACCTAATTAGATGTTTACTTAGATTAGGGGTCGGGTTCCGTGCGAGCAAGTTTCTCAAGGAGTAAGCTGACACTGTTGCTAACCGAACGTATGGAGACAGGTGATAAGCGTGTTCAACAGTCTTCGTACAATTTTTCCATTAAAAAAACCCCGATGACATATTTGCACGTAAAATGATGATGAAATGGGTGATTAACAGTAAAATTTGAGTCAGAAACCAACTTTTTTTAGATTTACTTTTCCATAAATTGGATTGCATCGCAATGAATTGGTATCAAAGGATTTTTCAAGGTTTAAGAACCCACCTTTTTAACAGTAACAATGTCCTTAACCATCAATAATTATTACAGTTTAGTAAAAACATAAAAATATTCATTGACAGATACTAAAGGTGATCATCATCATCATCACCAACAGCCTACAGTCCACTGCCGGACATAGGCCTCTTCCAAGCAACGCCTCTTAGCCCGATCTTCGTCTATACGCATACAGTTGACTAAAGGTGATACTACGTCTATATCTCCAATTGACCTGATGATCAGAATGAAACCATGCATTAACATTACTCTTTATGTTGGGATGAATAAATTATAATGCGTTTAGCTAACTTCCTGGCCACACACTGTAGATAATACGAGTGACATTACCGCAGAGGATTAGGTGCATTATAAAATGAAACGCTGACTCGTTACTCTTTTATCCATCATTTTTATTAAAACTCAAGTTTCATTGTTCGGCATACGTACCGAGGAAACGGAAACTAGTAAGTGCTTCATATGAATATTTTTACAATTCTCGTATAAAAGAAAGTATCAACAGCATGAGAATGACTTTTTGATGAACAAGTTTAATTCTAAAAATTAAAAACAAAACAGTAAAATCAGCAGTAATTTCACTACCTTCTGGAATATTAAAACCGAGACATAATAATAATAATTTTAGCGCAGACATTGCCACGAAAAGTATTTCATATGTAACAATGGCCATTTTGGATTCACGTTCATAAATTTTCTTGTTCAATTTAAAAAGCCATTAGATACTGGAATTATCATTAACCACACATTTGATATTTTGAAAGAAGTCAAT
Source organism: Pachliopta kotzebuea (assembly GCA_018246255.1). Taxonomy (NCBI): domain Eukaryota; kingdom Metazoa; phylum Arthropoda; class Insecta; order Lepidoptera; family Papilionidae; genus Pachliopta; species Pachliopta kotzebuea. The sequence goes on along the minus strand of DWLS01001130.1, from coordinate 13,435 downwards.
GATGCGACACCATTATAAATAACGAGCCCCATCCGGTGCAACTTTTGTTAGCAGCTTTCCGCTTCCCCTCCTCCCTCTTACAATCTGAAATGCTTCAGCAACGTTATTTTATTGGCAAGTGAAAAGGCCACTTCCGAAGCAACCTCGGAGCTTAACATAATAACACTCTTCGACTTATTGAAGGTTACGAGGGCACCCTCACTCGAAGCGATTTATTTGTATAAACGGAAGTTATTCCTTTTTACTTTATTTCCTATATTTATACTGATAGGATAATCGAGGCCTACGTTCAGCAGTGGACTGCAATAGGCTGAGATGATGATGATGATGATGACTTTATTTCCTTATTGTCTTACTACGCACACAAACAAAAAATATGTGTGTAGAAATATATCTGTATAATAGTCACTATAGAGCAATGGTCTGTACAATATTATTATTCATCATCATCTGTCTGCCTCCAGCGATTTTCCGCGACCTTCACCAGATCGTCATTCCACTTTGTAGGAGGCCTTCAAGCACTGTGTTTGTAGATACGCATCCGTCGCTCTAGAACCTTACTGACTCATTGGCGATTAGTTCTTCAAACAATGTGCCCTGACCATTACCATTTAAGTCTAACAATCCTTAGAGCTACGTCGCTGACCTTAGTTCTTCAACAGTTCTCATGATTTCTGGTCGATCGCGCAAAGATACTCCAAGCATACCCATTGCCCTTTGCGAGAATCTGTGTCTTTTTAAGGCCGATAGTAATAACATTATTAACTAGTCTTTCAAGAATAACCTCTATAGAATTTAATTATAGTATGAACTAATACTTGAATATTTATACTGATAGGATAATCTCTGCGGGATCCGGCCAATAAAGTATATTGGCGGCCGTGATTAAATCTTGTAGTTAACATAATTGGTGTAAAAAGGAGCTAATAGAACGTTAGCCAAACGAGAAAGGCTCCCAAGGAACCCCATTACCACAGAGGGACGCTGTTAACCGAAATTGAAACGTAAATATAATAGCAACATTTATATTAAATTACCGCGGGGACCGAGAGAGTGGATGACATTGTCGAAGTTGACTACAACATAGACACTACAGCAGAGACCGACGCCGTGTAATTTTAAGTGATTTCATAAATGCTTTCATCACCGATGAAATTTACTAACAAAATGTCTAAATATAATTAATAAACAAATTCATCATAAGGTTTATAATATATACGTACTCGTACTTAAAGCACTCTAGATAGTGATGCCAAAAATGAAGGCATCAACCAATTGCAAAAACTACGCAAATTTTTTGTATAACCTAATACAGTTTACTCGTTTGTGTAATTATCACTTCTATTCCAGTAATTGATCAAGAATTATTTAATATTATGTCAGTTAAATGGTCAATCAACGTCGAGTTTCATTGGCGGTAGGTTTTTCTATTTCATCGAGCTACCTCCTTCATACTGCGAATCTACTGCTATCTATCTTTGTTGTGTTCTGATTATCAAGTCGGAGTATTTTGCGGGAGTACTCTTTACCATCCCTGGTTCCATTGACACTAGTTAAAAATATATAGCATTACCATCATCATCGACCGATAGACGTCTTTTGCCGAACATAGGCCTTTAATAATGGGGTTTTGGGGCTTCTCACAGAACGCTGACCCAATGCAGATTGATGGGGAGCCAGAATCTCGTTCGTAAATTAGGATACGTCATGAGCTGGTGAGGTTGGCTTCAATCCCGAGAGTGGTACAAAAAATATACATTGAGATCTAGATATAGCAATTTTTCGGAAATTTAAACCACACTATAACTATGTAGTATTTAATTGTGGTAAAATCTTTTTCTTTCTCTCTTTCTTTGTTAAAGAAGATTCCAAATCCCGATAGTATTTTTATTTATTTATTTATTCAATGTTTAATGAGTTGTTAAAAAAGCTAGCAAGGAAATTGAACTATTCATCATCTGAATTTTGAATTATTCTTCACATTTTATATATCCTTACATTCTATATGGCACAAAGGATAAGCTACACCATTCAGGGAGGCAATGTCATTAGTTTGCTCGATACTCTGCCAGTTACGAATGACCTGGGACATATTTTCTATTTTTAGTACATATTACTAAAGTTTAAATTTTCTGCTTCAGTATATCTCTCCTTTTTTTTACGTAGGTACAGGTTAATGGTTGACCACGATCCCACCTAGTGATAAGTGAAGATGTGGTCTATGTTGGTAATGCGCATTAACCCAACAAACTCCCTGTATTTATATTTCGTACTAATAACTTTTATGTCATTATTAGTTTCTATTTTATTTATGCATTAAGTACATTTTCTTTTATTCGACGAGGCGACGAGACGAGCAAAGCGTTCACCTGATGGTAAGTGCTACGCTTGCCTATAATATGGAGTTGATTGATATAATATACATAGCACCACACTGCGCTCGTCACCTTGAGACAGTGTTAAGTCTCGTTACCCCAGTAATTTCACTAACATAAAGCACCTTTCAAAGCGGAACATAATAATATTTGCGCATTACTATTTGGCAGCAGAAATATTTGGTGCAGTGTTATCTTCCTAAAGGGTATCCGGTAAAGGAGATGTACCACCAGTAAATTCTTATTTTATTTTTTTTAGATTTTCTGTATAATTTCTAATGTTCTTGGCCATCACACTAAATGGTCATTCACTGTATCTACTATCTATAACCTGAGTACCTAATCAAATTGTAGTTTTTTATTGAAAAGTAGACAGATTACAAACATGCTTCTTGTAGTCGTTAGGTTTTCGGTTCATGTCGGTCAAGAGCCTTGGATCTGCTTTTAAACTTTCAAATACTTCATCAGCTTCTAAAGGTACAAACAACACAAAGCATGCTCCCATGAACACATCAGAATACTCACACGTCATGACTATATACATAATGATCAATGGTGAATCATGAATGATGGATTTGGAGTACGGTAACACCTGGTTCTAAATCCCGAGACTAAGTTTTCGGACATGAATTTAACTTTAGTTTAAGTAACTTAACAAAGTTATATTAGATTTTCTCTATTCAAACATTTCAACTTAAATTTATATTTTAAAAGATGTTTCCTTTTTATATTTTTTTTATACGAAGAGACGAGTTAGGCGTTAACCTAATGGTAAGTAATATTATTTCCCATAACAATGCACCACATTGGACTTGTCGCCTTGAGATATTAGTTTTTAAATCTCGTTACCCCAGTAATGTTACTAGCTTACACTCTTCATACTGGAACACAGTAACATTTGCGCACTGCTAGATAATCATTATATTGCCCATTTCTACCAACAGAGATGTTATATTTCTGTGTTGTTATATGAATGGATTTATTATTATTTATTACCATCAGGTTACCGTCCTCGTCTCGTCGTATCGACATTTGATTAATTAATTCCCGCCAATTCACCACGCCCTGTTTTACCCGGAAACGGACGAACGGCAATAATTTCACCCATGTCAAATACATTCCCCAAACTCACTGCAAATTAAACCTTCAAAAGGGTACGCAGTTAAATTATAACCCGTGTGTGACTTTTAACCTTATCGCTTCAAAATAGCATAAAGTTTTAGAAGAACTTTTCTGGTGGTAGGTTGCCCACCGGCGAAAGGAGTTCTCCCGATTTAACGAAGCCTTTGAGGTCGTAGCGGTTAGGATAAAGGTTCTCATCGCCTTCTAAACGAATTTAAGGAAGACGATGGCAGGATGTAGTCTTCAGTCTTAGTGACAGTATACGTCCCGGGACGAGCGATACCCAGCATAGAGTAAGAGGCGTAGATTGTGTTCCGAATAAAGATTTCATGTCCTTCCCTAGACGTTGGGAATGACCACTGAGGGGATTTTAGTGGGTAAAAATCTCGGCAAAACCCAGACATCTCACAGAAGGCAAGGTATATTTTTGTTCGTAAATTGCCTCTTCCTTATCAAAAAAAAAAAGTAGCTTGTCAAATTATTACGTTAAGAAGACTTAAGATATTCTTAAGACGATAAGTAAGTTGCGTAGTATATATAACTAGCTTCACATTTACCCGAATTATTATACAGATCAAAAATAAATATTTTTCAAAATTTAAAAATGTGTAGATTATAACAACGCCTAAGTAGTAAATTTTAACTTGACAAAATAACTTGAATTGTTTGTAGTGTACATTTAGTATGTACTCCAAAAGTAGAAAGGTGATGGGGACTAGATTTTTATATTCATTTGCTTTTATGACTGGACTGCCTTTGACATAATGTTTCAGTCTACCTTTTTATAACCTAAATAAACACCGTCTAAACAAATAAATGGTATATATTTACATACATATATACATGTTAATGAAATCCCGGCATTATATTATCAATTGAAATTAACCATGTTTACGAATGAAATATTAATTCATACGGAACAATGGAGCAGAATCCGGTTCTTGCCAAATGAAATAAAACCAGATATTTCAAAGCAAATAAATTAAATTTTAAATTTTCACTGCCAACCCGTATTGGGCCAACGCGGTGGGAGATGACCCAAATCAGCATATTATTGGGAGATACCTATGTCCAGCAGTGGACATCTATGAATGATTACAAACTAAAACAATCCAGAAAATACTAAATTCATTACCAAACATTTATAGCATTTTACTAGAGCTAGGTCTTGTTGGAGACTGTCTAGTTAGGTACCACAGCAGATCCTAATTCTACCATCAAATAGTAATAAGGCAAATATTACTACGTTACAGTTTCAAAGGCGCTATAATTAAATTACTAAGATCACATCTTAACATTTATGTTGCAGTGTATATCATTCTATGCAGCTCAACATTGGAAGGCAAAGATTGTCACTTATCATCAGGTGAATGAATCGTTCATCTCATAGTCGTAGAAACAAAATGTTTCATTCCTTTTTTATTCATTAGGCGACAAGACGAGTAAGAAGTTCACCTATAACATAAGTTTCCCCATACCTTGGCGCTGGTTAAGATGGTATAAAACATCACATTGCGCTCGTCACCTTGAGACGTAAAATGTTAAGTCTCGTTACTCAAGTAACTTCATTAGCATACAGCACTCTTCAAACCGGAACACAATAATATCTCCACAGTACTGTTTATCAGCTGCAATAGGAGCTGCGGTGATACCTACCTAAACGGTCTCCGGTAAGAAACCTACTAATTATAGATTATATATTATTAAGATAATAGGGTTATGATGTAATTTCAGACCATTACTTCGTGGTGATACCACTGATCATACAATGACACACACAGTATGGATTTGTATAACATGCAGTACATTTTACCATACCATCAAAGAACAGCAAAAACCAGTAGAAAATGAAATAAAAAATACGTCGGTGTATTACTAGTTTTAGACACAAATGTACAAAAATAAATAAATGATGATTATCACGATGTGATGGTGATGACTTTTGGTGAATATGACGCTGATCATGCTCCACACGAGCTACTGACTTTCTTTTTATCATCGACCGGTATCGACAGGGACAGCATCGCCAGCCCCACTCTTTTGATCCCACTTTGCACACCCTGTTGAAAATACATACGTTAATAAATCAACTGACAAATATACACATTTTAATAAGTCTCTTGCTGGAGACCAGGTTGTTACCACCACAACCTTTAATCACTAGTATGTCTCTGTTACCGGTGACCGTCTAGGGAGGTACCCTAGCTTCTATTACAGCCAACGAATACTATGCAAACATAATGTATTCCAGTTTAAATGGTGTTGTAGCTATTGAAATTACTGTGGTAACGAGACTTAACACCTTATGTCTCAAGGCGATGAGTTCAATGTGGTGTCAATACGATCTGAACCAGCATCATGTTATGTACAAGCTTATCACATACCATCAAGTAAACGACTTGCTCGTCTCATCGCCTCGAAATAAATACGTAACATGCAGACATTACTGCCTAATAGTAAAAAAGGTTAACTCGTGAAATTATTGAGGTAACGAAAAAGTTGGAATATCGCTTGTCATTAGATAATCATTTCAGTATCATTGCTTTATTTATATAAAACGTAGAAGGAGAACATCGTGAGGAAACCTATATATCTATGATGACCATGACCCTCAGTCATGAGGAAATACGACTTGGAAGAAGAAAATAACTCAAAATGTTCACTTTATGTTCCTACTCATGAGTACAGTCTTCGTAAGTATTAGTTCCTGTACTGGAACATAAAGATTCGTAACTATTCAGCAGTAACAGCTTTCTTTATTTGTATTAGAAAATCGGCGGTTAATAAAAGACACTTTTCTTGGATTGTATTTACTTCTTCACAATATACAACACACAGAGACGTAGATTACGAATTACACACTTATTCCGATGCAAAGCGAGAGTCCGAAATCAACAGTATTACCTATTATAAAATAACATGTCAGCTCACATGTACAGTAATCAAAACTATTATTTCATTATTATGTATTTTATAACAATTATGTATTACACTTCAAAGATAATGTTCTCAACTATTAAATACATTTTTGATTGAAATATAAACAATACAAAAGTATATACAAATTCATTCCAGTTCTTTTTGTACGAGTCAATAGAATTACTGTGTTTCCAACAAAATGTTTATAACTAGTAATTTTTCCACTGCTTGCTCCACATCCACTTAACTGGAATACAGTAATGTTTTCATACTACAGTTTGACGCTATAGTGGCTTACATTTGCTGTAACGGAGGTGTGTGACCAGGAATTATTTAATAGATGAAATATTAAACACATTTTACTCTATTGGTATATTACTTTAGAACATACAATGGAATATAGCTTGGGGTAACCCAATGTGCCGATCACAAACGCCATTAACGTCGAATCTCGTAAGATAATGGGAGGAACTGCCTCGTTAAATTTATAACTTAATTCTAAGTTAGTTGTTAAGTAGAAATTATCAACTAAGTAATATATAAATTATATTGAATCTCCCTTTTAAGCAACACATTTACTTCAACCAGAAGACTCCGCTCTTGTGTAAATAGATTCTATTTCATACGTTTGTATACATCTACATATATATAAAGGGATGGATCCCACACAACAATTCCGAGCACCTGTTCGTGATGCACCCTACTAATCAACAAACGAGGCTCTAACTTCCCACTAACCTGCATTGAACCAGCGTGATAAGAAACGACCCAAATTCCCCCACTATTGGGAGAGGCCAATGTCCAACAGTGGCCGTCAATCGGCTGATGAATTGTACATGTATATGTAGTGCCGTATACCGCCAAGAAGTAGATATTAAATGAATTGTGGTCTACAGAAAGTTTAAAGGTACCAGGCCACGAGGAATATAACCAATGAACTATATTGACCAGATGAAAGCAGTAAATGGCTAATTACTACTCGAATGCAGGAAAGTAGCCATCAGTGAAGAGTGGCGGCACGTTGTTAAACCCCCTTTATCTTCCCACCTCTTCCTTCTTCCTCAAATCTTCTTCCCTCGTCTTTCTCCTCTCTCTTATATTATATCATTTATATATATATATATGTACACTTTTCAGCTCGCGGAGTCCGGATCCGCGAGCTTAGGCTCCGATGAAGCTTTCGCGGCCATAATTGCGGCCGAAAGCATTAACTTCATCCGAAAAAAAAAGTGTTGTTAAGCTTGCCCGTAACACCTGTAGTGGTGACCACGACCACTCCGTCAAAGCGATGCCGATAAAGAAGATTTATTGTGAGTCACATCATCATTAGCCTGCAATAGTTCACTGCAGGACATAGGCTTCTTCCAAGGAAGGCCACTTAGCCCACCCCGCCATCAATCATATCAAACAGTATATTATACATATAATATAAAGAAAAATTAATGTTTGTTTTATCATTATTTTTTACACTATGAAAACTTTTATATGAACAAATTTCAATATAATAATAAATGATTTTTATTCCTTAAATCGGTTAAGAGGCACCGGGATCTTTACTTTGTCTACTTTCTTCTTTTTCTATTTACATCTTCATCGTTATGTATCTTCTCATTACCTTCTTTTCTTTTGTACAGTATTCTCTTTACATTTCTGTTCTTTTTCCATACATCAGTTCTCAGACTTCAGTCCTTACTTTACAATATCTCATCTCCTAATTTACATCTATATATTTTTCTCCAACTTCTTATCATTAATTTTCCTTTCAACTAATCACACTTAATATTTACATTTTGTTTTAGTTTTTAATAATAAACCATTTATGGCGAAACTAGTTTATTTACTAGTTTGTTATATAATATAGTGTATATAATGTCGTAAGTATGGTGGCTATGATTGATAGAGGATTTTTTTGATTTTATATTATGATAAGGTATGGTAGGACTAGGGTAAGGCTTGCGAAAAAGTTCTAATAAAATAAATTAATGCACCATTAACTATTAAGTAATTTTACATATCCTAAAATTAATAAAGTAATTCTGAATTTAAGTTTCATTAACTAAGACCTCCTTAAGGAGAATAACAATAAATACACAGCCGATAGTAAGTTAGCAACGGTCATATGAAATCTCCTGCCTTTTATTTAAATTATCATCTCTGTAATCACCATTTACGATACGTCAAGGATAGTATAGAGGTGATGATAATTTTTATATTCATTACATGATAATTATAGTAAATAAACAGAAGCCATGAATGATTAAAAAATTATAACCAATTCAGACTGAACGCGTCCATTATAAATGAGATAGGCCATAATTCTCTCTAATACAAAACGCAGGTTAAAAATGATAAAAACGCAAAAAATAGAAGCTAAATTTAATTGGATCACCCCTGATTGATTCTAGACCCCATGGGTGGTCCAAGGTACGATGGATGAATAACAAGTTGTTATCAAACGTCTCGTCTTGTAATGCGAGCCGCCGTACTGCAATCAATTTGTTTATACAATGTTTATCTTATAAAAGCACCGACGGACGGACGGAGGTCAGAAATTTAAAAAAAATGTTTATATTACACTTAGTAACAATACACAATGAACTGTTTGTTTACTATTTTAATTCATTATGACTACAACTGATTTTAGTTAATTTTATAAATCGATTGAAATAGCCAAGATTAACTAACCACAGTCGGATTTTGTATTGTCGTGTAATGGCTATTAAAATATATTTTTGTATATAAACTATATTTAAATATATAGTAAATATCGCTGAATCTCGAATGTACAATGTATATACTATAAATGTACTATGATTGTAGTTATATACAATAAACCTACGAACAAAGGGACGCGCATCACCGGCGCGTGCGCATGCACCTGGGCGCTCACACCTGTCGAATGTTAACAACAATAGATAGCTCTTTATATGCCCACTGTTGGGATTCAAGACTATCTGATTGCAAACACCAAATATTCCAAAATTTTAACGTATTCCAAAAAACAATTATTTTTTATATATTTAGACAATTTTTACACATTCAATATAAGATAGAGTAAGAAAATGATAATAGAAACAAAGTATTGAAACATATATAAACCCAGTGTTTCCCAAAGTAGAGTAGAGAAGAGAGAATAGAAGCAATCTGATACTTTAAAACAAAAATGCTAATATATTGTTATAGGAGATATGTATATGTAGTACGAACCTATATATGTATAAATTCATCCGTGTATGAACTTTTCAAAATATTTTCATCATCAGCAGCCGATAGACGACCACTGGAAATACTGGATAGGTCTTCCCTATAAATGGTGGGATCTGGGTCATCTCCCACCACGTAGGCCCGGTGAAGTTGCGTAACCTATATTGGTACATCATTGGAACATGAATATAATATTAGTGATTTGTTTGGACATCAACAGAGTAAAGCAGGTCTTCATCAGCCGATTGACGTCTACTGGTGGACATAGACATATACAAATAGTAAGGAGATTTTGTCTGTCTTCCACCACACTGGCCTAATGCGGGGTGGTGGGGAGCCAGAGCCTCGTTTGTTGATCAGGAGACTGCACCACGAACAGGTTACGTTGGCTCGGGTCCCGTGAGTTGTTTTATGAGACTCCTTACTCCCCTTCCAAATTTTTCCATAGAGATGTAATTAAAACTGCTGTCATTAAAAGTCACAATAAACCATTTTTGCTTTAAATTTAATTTAATCAGACCACAAGGTGCGGTAGTAATAAAACCCGAAGCGGTTCTTTGGTTTTATTACATGCATAATACATTGTAATCTCATTAAATTTGGTACCGAATTTTGGTAAGTACTGCACATAAACATTTTATTTCCAATGTAATATTTCAGATGTAATAAACTTTTTAAAATATTTACTAACTAGTTTTTACTTTGTTTCATATCATAACATTTTTACTAAAAATTACTAGCGATTTTCAATATTTACTCCTCAATAGAAAATTCATACAGCTACATAAGAGTTTATATAATTTTGGGAATGTTTTAATGACATGATATTCCCTATGAAGATAATTTATAACAATTAACATAAGTAGTCCTAAATCATTACTTTTTTAATGCTACAAGGTGACGGTGATGGTAAGTGATACGCATGCCCATAACATGACGCTGGTTAAGATAGTATACACAGCACCACATTGTGCTTATCATCATGAGACGTTAATTATTAAATCTCGTTACCCCAGTAATTTAATTACCTTAACTCTTCAAACTGTAACACAGTAATGTTCGCACAGTACTGTTTGTCGGCTGCAATAGGAGCTTCAGTGGTGCCTATAGGGTTTCCGGCATAAGAGACATACCAACAGTAAACAGTACTTACTCCTCGTGATATTGGCGACAAGACAAGCAATAGGGTTCACTTGATGGTAAGTGATACATTTGCTCATAGCATGGCGCTGGTTAAGTTGGTATACACAGCACCACATTGCACTCATCGCCTTGACAGTTAATGTATCAAGGCCGTGTGAAGTCTCGTTACCGCAGTAATTTTATTAGCATACAGCACCTTTCAAACCGGAGTACAGTAATGTCCGAACGGTACTAGCTTCAGTGGTACCTACCTAGACGGGCTTCGGCGACAGAGACCTACCACCAGTAATAGTTTTTTTAATCTATTACGAGACGAAATGAGTAAGGCGTTCACCTGATGGTAAGTGATGACAATGTGGCGTTGATTAAGATGGTATACACAGCACCACATTGCGCTCGTCGCCTTGAGCCTTGTGAAGTCTCGTTACCCCAGTAATTTCACTATCATAGTCCACCATTCGAACTGGAACACAGTAATGTTTGCGCATTACTATTTGATAATAGAAATAGGAGCTTTGATGATACCTACTTAGACGGTCTCCGGCAAGACTTATCATCAGTAATGAGTACTTACTTCTCAGGACGAATATTATACAATAATACAATTAAATAATCTTCACAGTAAATATTATAAGATATTATAATGTTATATTTAAGTTATATTACTTAAGTTGAACATGGAGCTGTTTTCCCTTGTGAAAGAGCGGTGGCGTGAAACCGTGTATAAATAACGCGCAACGTTATAATAACATTTTCATTGTAATTCATTTTAAACAGTTTCTTCGTTGTATAATGTAATTGCTATTGCTATGCTAAATAAACCACCTTATATAATTGATCATGTACCATTGAAGGTCACCGCGAATAGGGCCTTGGTGAACCTAAAAGTAGACATTGTGAATAGGTCAACTGCAAATACAAGCAAGTGGCTTTAAGTTAAATGAATAATATAAAATTTTTACTTATCGTTATTTTGTTATCTATTAAATAACTTAGCCGTGATAGCCTTTTTTTGTCGTGGGGGAAATCTTCAGGTAGATACCCTGCTTCTTTATGAAGTTAGGGATACGTGGGATTTATACCCACTAAAACTTCAGTAGTCATCCTCAATGCACTGCGGAAGACTCCGGGATCTCCAAGCAGTGATAGCCTAGTGCTTTGAACACAACCTTCCACTCCGAAGATACCGAGGTCTAATCTGGTCTGCACCAATGAATTTTTCAATTTGTATGCAGTTAGTATAACACCAACTTATATCACGTGCTTTGACGGTGAAGAAGAACGATGAGGAAACCTGCATATCTGATGACCATCCGCGGACGGACTAGTATATAAAATGGAGAAGCCAATATCAACACCAATCCATTTTAATTGACAAGAAAGTCGTCGTGTTCACTACACATGATGACCACGACCCTCAGTCTTGAGGAAATACGACTTAGAAGAAGAAAATCACTCAAAATGTCCACTTTATGTTCCCACTGATGAGTACAAGGTTTTCGGAAGTATTGGATCCTCAGCTACATGAAGATCAGTGAGTGTAGTTCCCGTGCGTTCATAACTATTAAGCACAGACTGCTTTCTTTAATTACTTCAAATTGTCCACTTAACTGGAATACAGTAATGTTTGCATACTACAGTTTGACGCTATAACCGCCTACATCGACTGTAACGGAGGTCTGTGACCAGGAATCATTAAATAAAAAAAATATCATTCATACTTTAAAGTATTAATTCTTCTCTAATTTGATAACCTCTGTCTATCTTTGAAGGATCTCCCAATTTTTTTTATATTACCGTTTCCTATGTGATGTAATTAAGGCTTTTTCTGTTATCCTTCTTACTCTTTTCTTTACTTCCTTTTATCTTTTTCTATCTCTATCACGCTTTTATGCCTTATATTGTATTTCACTCTTTTATCCTTTGTACACTGTTCTTAAGTCTTTCTGTTCGTCAGCTTTGAAAGTTGGAAACTTTATCCAAAAATAAGCTCTCTTATTTATCGTAGTAGAGCGAGGATACTGGAGAGGATAAAACCCTCCCTGGAACATTCTCTAACGTACTAGTAACGAGATATATCGCGTTTTATTGGAGATCTCAAGTATCTTCGCAAAGCACTAAAATGACTACGGAGAAGATTTAGGAGCTTCACATTACCTTCTTCCAAGAAACATATCTCTGAATATTTTCCGTTAGATTAAAAAAAATCTTCATTGCTGATGCACTGATGATTGTAAAATTATCGTGTTCTTTTCAACGTACCACCATGAATGTTCCGAGGAGTTGTTCGGAATGACTCCAGTGGCTTCCATCTACTATCTCAGTATACAACACAATGCCAAATCAGATCTTTACCACCTGGATGACAGGCGACCTTCCACAATACGTTTTAAGCGCAACTTTATATAGTACATGAGTTGCCCTCATGAGTGTGGACGAAAGTAATTAAAGACTAATCTTGAAATACTGCGAAGGGGCTATCGGGGAGGCAATTAAATGGAATAAAGGGTGGCAGAAAAAAGAAAAACGGAAGGAAGGGAGGAAGGAATATAAAAGTAATAGGAGAACAAAAAAATACAACATGCACAAGAGGAAATCGATTTACGATGTGGGCGTCTTCAAGAAAAGAGTGAATAGGCATTTGCTAGGTTAATGCGCTTTACCATCATCGA
>DWLS01001129.1:0-23605 GCA_018246255.1 Pachliopta kotzebuea | reverse complement strand
GCCCATTACTGGTCGTGGGGAGCTAAAGCCTCGTTTGTTGAATTGAGTGCACCACGAGCAGGTAAAATTGGGTTGGGGCTCGTGAATTGTTGTATGGGATCATTTACGTCTAATTTTACTAATGCTATAATGTTATTAATTCCTTTGTCGACTTTCACACCAACAGATTAAGGCCCAGGTATAAATATGTATGTAAATCTAAAGTATCACTCTCGCAATATTTTGTAGAACAATGATCAATCAACTGTATTACATTCGAAAGTTATGGAAATATGTATTCGATATATAATATATGGAAAATGTTTCTAAAACCAGATCATATAGTTTTTATTTTTTTTTCTAAAGATATTAGTGGTTTTTTTTTTAAATTTTTTCAACTTCTTCGGACTCAGTGCTAACTCTATTAAAAAGTATGAATTTATCAACTTCATATTTACGTAAAAGTGTCTGTATATTTAATTATATTTGACAAAGTAAAGGAACTTCATATTTAAGGTATTCTTCATGAATAGTTGCAGAGAATGTTTTGCGGAAACACCGTTTTGTTATTTACATAAAAAAATGCTTATTTTGTGCTATCCTGTTTACACATACTGTCGATTGTCCATTGTTCTATGTTGTTATGAGAACTATAACAACCAAGAACAATAGATATAGAATAAACATATAATATAATCGAGTATCTACTTTATATTATTGATACGGTTTAAAATTCTTTCAAGTAATTTTACTTGCATTTAACTTCGTTGTTTTGATTTATATAGATATAGTATTATATCTGTTATAGGTTATAGAAATTGCATGCATTTTTATTAGCTTTAACAATTTGTTTTTAAACATTTAAAATAGTAATACAATGAAAGACTACCGATTTTAATTACAACATAACAGTTATTACAGCACTTCGATAATTTTTTGTGTATACCATTAAAGAAACATATTGGTGTTTGTAAAATGACAGACGTATTTTACAAGGATGGAAATGGTTAAATATTTTTATTTAATTATTTTTTCTTCATAAAGTGTGTGATATCATGACACAATATTGAAGATAAATATAGGATTGTCTTCGATATATTCATTTGACATAATTTTTTTCATTAAAAGAAAGTAACTATCACCAATAGAATAAAATGTAGCTGTTTGTTACAAAAAACTTATTGGTAAGAGTATATAAGAATAGAGCTTTACTAAAATTCCAGCATATGACAAACTATATGTACAAGATTAAGTAAAGATATAATTGTGCCATCGCTTGGCGAAAGCGATAAAACATTTTACTCGTTGGTCATATAGAATTACACTTTAATTGCATCAATTCAATAACAGTCGCTTCAGTAATTTAAAACATAGATTGTTATAGAATTACATTACATGAATTATCATTAGGGTCACTAAACTAGTGCGTACTTAATCAATATAAATTGATCATCAGTATTGATAAATCAGTCATACTATAGGTTCGTAGAGTTGTTATTTGGATTTCATCTTTGTATATAAAAAGCTATCTTTCTTATAACATAGTTGTCTTTATTAAGTAAAAAAAAAAACAGATTGTAAACACCCTATGAATGCATATTTATGTTTACTTTGAATCACATTCGATGACAGACACATGCAAACAAGTTATATTAGGTTCATATACATGTGCGGTCGTGATTTGGTTGAAGTATTTGTTGTCAAAAACATGAAGGATGAACTGTTGAACTCTTTTCTGTATACAGTTCAAAATTATCTAACCATAACGTATTTTAGTCTGGCATTAAAAGCACAAAATATTTTTTTTTGTAAATAAGTAAATTTTTCTTGTAAAAGGTCTCTGTTGCCAAAGATTGTCTAGGTATCAACGCAACGTCTACTTCTGCCTTTCTAGACAATACTGTACGCCTACTGTACTGTGTTTCGGTATAAAGGTTTTCTTTTTTCGGTTGAAGTTGATGCTTTCGGCGACTATTATGGCCGCGAAAGCTTCATCGGACCCTGAGCTCGCAGATCTCAAACTCCACGAGCTGAAAAGCGGTATAAAGTAAGCTACATTGTAAATTAGTAAAATTATAGAGATAACGACACTTGACACTTTATGGCACAAGGCGACGAGTACAATGTGGTGCTGTTTATAACATCTTAACGAGCACTGCGTTGTAATGGGCAAGTGTATCAGTTTTCTAGTTCGTCTCCTACTTAAATAAAAAAAATCCAAAAACCATGAGAAGAAGTTGAATCTTGTACATATTGGTATAAATAAGGATAAGTTTTACTCCTGGCAAATTTTGACGGTGCCCTATTAATGAAGACCTAGTAATGAAGTAGTGAACTTTAAATAAATTACATGTCCGTCGCGAAATTTGTTACTTCTTGGTGTCTGTTTATATTATAGATTGTTGTGCATTTTAGATAAACTGTTCGTGAACCTATATATTATTCGCTTTATACAAAAGAATACAAAAATCATATAAAAAACTCTTTTATATTACATTTTAAATATGTGAAGGCTAAGTTCAGTATATTCTAAATGATCCATCAAAGCGCCATCTAGTAAACAGTTTTACAACTACCGTATTTGCACATGCTATTATATAGTAAATCCTAAGTAATTTCACATTTGATAGATGATGCTGTTTACAATAGTGATATTTATCATTCCCTACCATTGATAGACTATCTCATCTAATTCCGGTGGACCCCCAGCAGCTAAATTTTTTCCATATTCCCAAAACTCATAAAAAAAAAATTAAAATGAAATCTATGGAAATTTGCGTTGTGGATGAGTTCTAACAAAGAATTAATAGTTTATGATTGATAAATGCGACTTGATTGTTCTGAGTGAATATTAAAAAAGTTAAGTCGATCACATTAAAAATGGTTTGAATGAGTTGGATGGACTTTACTTTTTTGACATCTACTCATAGCATGACGAACCATTAAATGTTTTACTTATTTCATTTAGAAATCTCCCTATACAGAGTGGCAAAAATAAAAAGAAAAATGATATATTTTTTTGTGTTGAATTTAATAAATAATTATTATACCACTAATTTTAGTGGACCTCTCATACGACTTGTGAACCCCCGTTTTTTTATTACGCCAATATAGACTCCCGTTGACCCCTTGGGATCCACCTGGACCGCTTTGGGAAGTAAGGATATAACGTGGCGATATATAAGATAAGGAAAAAGATTTCTCTTTAACTAGTATTGTTAATTACATGATGTTTTATATAAATGCTTGCATTATGTGATGAACAATGAGTAATAATAACAGAAAAGACATATCGGTATCTATTATCCTGAGCTAACCGATAACTCCCTCTTTTTCCTTAAACTTATTTTAATTTTTAAGTGTGAAAATTTTAAATCCGCATCCATCACTATTTCATGAAATAAAAGAATAAACTTAAAAATTAAACATGTAATGCTTTTGACAATGTAACAAAAATAATTTTTACACGAAAATCCTAAGAAAATTACGAAAAAACTATACACCATTTCATTATGAAAAATCCTCTAAACAGTTTAATATGTGAATATAAAATTTACAAGAAAACCTTAAGTTCGTCGCTTTTGTTAGAATTGTCCGAAATGTGAGAACTTAACATATTATGTCCATCTTCAATGAGAGAGCGACAAATTTCAAAGAATCTTGAAACGATGACGTTACTTGCTATGGCCTCGTTTATTGTTCTCTGGGTGTTATTTGGGTTTTGAGAAATTGTACGGATAATTTGTAAATTCGCAGCTTGGGTATGTTTACCTGGAAGCATATTATGATCTACATTTATACTCGTTTTAATGTCTCCACTTTTCTTAAACATGACGTTCTTCTGTTACAATAAGGTTTATGTGGTACTTAACCAGAGAATTGATACAACTAAAGTAATTTAATAACTTTAATAACCACAGAATTCTTGTAACTAGAATATACAAACATTTTGCGCGTAGGCGCGGTGTAGCTCACTGTACTATGTCGGTAATAAGAGAATAAATCTTCTTCATCAAGAAAGTTTTATACACTAATAAAGAATATTTTACACATTAATAATTTAAATAATTTACCTCGATGTTCAATGTAGCAGTGCACATACGCGATTAAAATCCCAATGGCGACGGAGAAAAGCATCAGCAAAAGAACGCTCAAAGTTATTAACAAGCAAACAACCCAACGTGGTTGGCTGTGAAATAGATTTAGGCAGTTTTTAAATATGGTCAAAAAAGATCGAGTATTATAATTTTTAAACAAATTACTACATATCATCATACAGTATATATATCACAGGATTGCCTAAAAGAGATCGCATGTAGCAATAAAATCGCCTTTGCCGTCATTTAGATTATTAATTTAGTTTTAGTCAATTGGCTGTATCTACTTCAATTCAAATAATAAAGTGTTTTTCCACGTAAAATAAATATTATTAAGTTTAATATGAATACATAAAAACTATTTAAATGTGTGTATTGTGTGGATATGAGTATACTCTGTACGTTTTTATGCAGATAAATATGTGATCTTTACTCTCTCTTAACTTCCTCGTAAATATTCAAAACCGATATCGTCACTTGCTTTCATTATATTTCCAAAGCCCCCTTCGATTTCGCGACCATACTTTGAGTTTAGATAATGAACTTCGTAATTTAAATATGCTACTATAACATCATTTTCATACGATTGTCAACATATGAGCGTTGGATAACTAGGCATGGCGATGATTAAGTCTGTTTCATGATTCAGGGCCTTATTGCCCAATACATTCAATAACCTTCATGCTGAAGGAGAAAATCAACCTGTACGTAAAACAAAACAACTTACTTCTTAAACATTACCGGTAGGTACTCATTCTCAAGAATAGAATAATTTTCCATATTGTACTTATGTTCGGTATATTGTAATTAAAAAGATCAAATTATAGTGTAATTCTTAATCATTAATAATGACAGAAGAGTGTCAATTTTTTTCCAAATCTTCGACCGAAAAAGCAATGTAAGCTGCGCTTTTTCGTCCAGTATAACTCTTCTAGTAAATTATATTTCATTTGCTACGATAATTTGTAGGGTTTTGTTACAAGTAACATTTTATACTTTGCTATTTTTAAATAATAGTTTGTAATAAACGCTTTTAAAATTTCCAACCAATAATATAACAGGAATGCATAAGCGACCTTATGTCCTTATCTATAATTATCATCAATAAATATATTATTATCAGCTAACAGACGTCAACTGTTGGATATAGGCTTCTTTCAAAGATTTTCACGCCGTTCCGTGGTTAGCTAATTTCCAGCCACTTTAACTAGATAGTTGATCTACCTTCAAAAACCTTTTTTAACATTAGCCTTACTGATGGAAAACCACCACTCGAAGACCTTGTTGCCCCACGTCACTTAATTCTGGAAAATGTTTAATTATGTCGATGATCTTAGTTTTTCTTCGAATTTCCTTATATTTAATACCCCCTTCATAACCTTTTAGGCAACTTTGAGACATATCAAAATAGCCACATTTGGGTTCCATACAATCATCCAAAATTCCACTTCTTTTATAGTACCATATTTTTTCTTTAATAACTCAATATAAAATTTAATGCAAATGATATAAAAATTGAAATATGAAACAAAGTTTTGGCAATGTAAGACAGTCGAAAAAATTAAAAGTTATTTTAACACAGTGAGGTTTGGAGAAGTTTGAGGATTTAATAAAACTATTATCATTATAATTAAAAGAAAATATATTTACAAAGCAATACGTAATCAAAATCTAAAGTAATACAAAAATATAAATAAACATATAAACTTTAATTATAACTCCTTCACGATTATAAGGTAATTAATTTTATCCCGAAGCCTATGAAGCTATTAGTTTAAGTGTGACATTTTTGTTCATCTGTTTTATTTTCGATATTAGTAATGGAAAATTAACATTAGTTTTTAAAGGAATTTTCATCGTGGGCTGTATGTTTACAGGCTCTTTTTCCGATTCCTCGATATAGCCTTGTATATTTTCAATTGCTTTTCTTTTTCTTACCAGTAAGCCCCTTTGATTGCTGTCTGTAAAGTATTAGATATTAAAAAAAAATCTTTAAGAAGTTTGTGATCTTTTACAGAAGATAGTAAAACGATTCGGAAAAATTATTTTATAAAGTTAATTATTGCGAATATTCATCAGACTATACTAAGGAACAGGCTGCTAAATGTAAATATACAGAAGAACATTATTAGAAGAAATAATGTTATTTTTAAGTTTAAGATATTATTAAATGAATAGTATTGAGGGTATGTTGTATTATTAATGCGTTTGTGTCTGCAACTTGTAATTTAAAAATGACTAATAGTGATGATCATCAAAAATGTTTCTGGTAAAAGCATGTCATAGATAATGAAGGTGTTAAAATTTCTATAAAGTGTTATACCGTAAAGTCGATTCGCTTTGAAGTCCACGAAACAGTAATTATAGCCCAAGCCAATACCCAGTGACAGCATGCCTATCGTAATCGTCATGATGCAGCAAATAATCAGTGTGAGCGCTACCGACGTGCCGAACCTGGAAGGTGTGTCATTGATTGATCATCTACAATTGCATGTTTTATACTAGGAGAGGTATTATTCGAAAAGTTCAATATCGCTTCCACTATGTTATAGTTTCGATAATAGCCATGAGGATATATATACACTACTTTTATGAAAGCATAATAAAAATCTTTTCCTTCTCTAGATCATCATATATTGTATATAAGATCTTATCAAAATCATTTTTACATAAGAAAATCCCTGGACATTTTACGGCAAGATATCTTAAAGGGTGCAAACTATACACATTACTTTATTTTCATAACGTAGTAACAAAATGAGCGATATATAGAATATTTATATATTCGGATGTACAGTTAACTTTATTATAAAAAATATCAGAAATTGTTACATAATAGTAATGGCTTATGTACAAATAATTTATTAAATGGCACACAATGTTTGATATTGTAAAAAATAATTAAATTACCTCTCAAACATATAAATATATCGAGCAATGATATGCCCCTCTGAAGAACAACCGCAACCCATGATTAAACGAAGGCAGTAAGAATAACAATAAAATAAACCTTGTCACCAGATGGAAAGTCACCGCAATAATACACTTACCGAAATAAAAAAGCTATGTCACATAAAGAGTTTTAATACATATTTACTCTTTAATAAAGTGGTGGATGATGAAAAATGTTAAAAAACTTATTTGTGATCTTTACGCGAATTACTTTTTAAAACGTCATAAAAAAAATATTCGGAAGAATATCAAATTAATGCTTATTCTTTTTCTTCTTCTTAATCGTTTCAGTCTTGAAAAACTGGTCGTGGTCATCAAGTAATTGGAGGGGTAGTGGCTGCATTTTTACCAAAACCAACATAGTACACTTCTTCGGAAACTACAACCGCAGTAGAAATTAATGCTTTTAAGAATTATTAAAAAAAAACGGTTCAACTCTTTTCAATTGATAAGTTTTCCAAAGAATATTAATCGTTTGTTATATTATTTCTATTATCTCTTTAATGCATCTGCTAAAATAATATAATGAATAATATGATTTCTAGTAGATTATTATAAGTCGAAAACGCCCATTGTTGAGTGTAGTCCTCCAGCAACGACATCCAGAAGTTTCCCTTGACCTTCACAGATATACATGCCGGTGTATATGCCGCTTGCCATCGTTTCTTCAGGCGCTGAAATCCTTGATATGATTTATTAAATAAAAGTAGTAAAGGAACAAATAAATAAAGGTTTTCTTACAAAAGGGAATGTTTATGCATGTGTATAATGAATTCTTTGTTTCTAGTCTCTCTTGAGGCAGTAGAGGCACTTTGAAAGGCTCCGCTTAATATTTCAGCGAAACGCTTTGAAGTACTGTTATCGTTATGTTAATATCTAAATTCTTATTAGCCAAGGGTTTGTTTGACGTGGGCGGTCGCGGGCGAGTTTGGGCCCCTAACAAGGTCTTTGGATCTTTCGATGCCTGAGGTACAGAAGTTATTTATATTATTTTATAAACTATAAGTTAATGTTATAACAAGAAGTTTGTTTTTTGCAATTGGTGAATGAGAAATTTTTAGACTATTTATAAATATTTTAACTATATATTCGATGATTATTTGAAAATTGTTAACTTTCAGACGAGAAAAGTAGATAGAGAAGATGCCACAGATAAATTAGCTTTTTTTTATGCTTGAGTCTTATATGTCTATGTCTTAGAAATGATTTATAGAACGTAACAAATTGAAATCTTAATTTCTGTTCCATGATAAAAACTTTGATAAATAAATTTAATACTTGTTTTACAAATCCAAATTTTTGTTTGTACGGACTTCAGCCCTTTGCCTTCTGCAGTAAGGAATACAGTCAAATGTATAAAGTCAAGTTATTGTCAAATTATCAATCATATTGTTACCGTTAGTTCTTATGGCATTCTTATAGGTATAACATAATTAATCGATAAAAATGAACATAGTCGGATTCGGAAGTTATGTGGTATAGTTGTGAAATTATTATATTGAACAAAACCGTAAATCATGTCGATGTGATATTTCGTTAAATATTATCTATATTTTTCACGCCTACATTTTCAATCAATAGAACTTAAAAATTTAAAAAAACGGCTTAGGGATTAGTTTAAGATGAACTTATAAATTAACCTTCAAGTTTCTCACAAATTTTATTACAGTCTGAAGATTTATAAATTAATATTTTGCGCACAGTTTCAGGAGATGCCATTTAAGGATAATTTTTTGCACAATAAGGGACACCGCACAGTTACTTACTGTGATAGTGGTTATTGTTATTTTAGTTGTCATCATTTGGTTTCTTTTGACATTCGAGGTTTTCTGTGAGTATCAAAATTTAATGAAATAACTAAATCAAAATATTTTTTGGGTAATGAGAAGTTAATGACTTATCTTGTCTTCTCTGTCTACTTGTTTTCTCTCAATAATTAAAAATTTTTGCTTACTTTCAATAACATATACTTGGATACTTTTTAATGCTACCTTGTTTCATAAAATCTTGTTGTTTTAAGTTAAAGAAAAAATTTTGAAAAAAATTAGGCGCATTACTATTGATAAAAACCAATTCATAATGAACTGTCTATTTTCAGAAATGAAACAATTTCATAGAAAAAAGGAAAAAACAGAACTTAATTACTGTTAATTAAAGAGAATGTTCTTTAATATTTTTAATAATGGATAGGTAAATAGTTCGAGGTTGATAATTATATAATCCGTTGGAGTAAAAGCTACTCAAGTTGGCAGGTGTACGTATTTTCATTGAACAACTATTGATATGAATCCATGCATGGAACTTCGTTTATTTATATGTTATTAAAGATATATAATGTAATATTATATAAATATAATATTAGTTGCTGAAGACAAAGTAGATCGAGTTTCTCTTTTATCTTTAATTTGCTAATAGTTGAGCATAAACGTACTTAGTATGAAAATGTATAGAGATTTGTATAGCGTGCTCACCTAGAATACTCTTATTTTAATAAATATAAATATAGAATCACAATAAAGTGTGGTATAAGTGTACGAGAGAAATATTACAAAATGCTCCACCTCGATAACTAAACAATGAAAGTGGTTAGACTCTGGGCCTCGAAAGCATTTCTTTATCTCATTTTTAATTTTTATCATTTAGTTAAATAATCATTCTGTTAATATTTAAACCCCTATTTTAATTTATTTTTACACCCTTAAGAGTGTATAAAAACTTTGAGATGAGAGAGGAAAAACTAAATTTTTAGGACGGTGCCGTAAATGGCAATTTTTTTTCCTATTACTTATCTTTTTATGTAATCTGTTGTTTTAATGTGACAGTCATTTTTAAAATGTTCTGTCAACAAAGAAGAAAATACGTATTATATACTTAACAAAGTTTCGTTATTTTTAAGAAATGTGGTAATGATGATTTAGTATTTATTTCATTTACTTGTAAGAAACTTAGCGGCTACTTAAAAAACTTATATTCAGTTTAGTTTATTTAACTAATAACCGTAAGCTAAACATTGTAAATTGTTGCTCATTATGTTACTATAATAATAAACTAGATAATATTTAACAATTATTCAAGCTTCGCAACGAAGCCAAGCAACGAAGATCGGGCTATGTGGCGTTCCTTGGGAGAGGCCTATGTCCAGCAGTGGACTGCCGCAGCTTGTTGATGATGATAAACTCAACTACTATTTTACAAGTATTTGTTTGCAAGCTACTTCTAGAGTTTCGTTTTATTTATTAGAATTGTTTATTCCTTAAAATTATACGGACGTAGTATATTCTATTTATTTGTTGTTAAAGTGTACTACAAACCTTGCTAGTAGTTACATGCTGTTATCTGTATCAGTGAGGACAAATATTATGTGGAGTTACAAGGTTATTTAAATTTTAGTTTTGTTATATGACTTAATTGAAAAAATGTTTTAGTTTCGTTTTATGCAACATTTTCAAGATGGTCTTTCTGTGTATTCCTCTTATCGTCGCTGTCATAATTGGTGTCGCGATATATCACGCCATTAAAGGCGTTATTTGAAGGATACAATTCGGCGGGTAAGAACTATAATTATATAATCGCAATAAAATAAAAAAAAATAACAATACTTACAAAAATGCCACTAGAGCCCTATTGAAGGTGATATCTTTCCGAAGGAATTGGTAATAAACCATAAAAGACAACAATTCCTAGAAAAAGCAGCAGCGTTTAGTATCTCAACTATTAAATTGCAGCCCACTTTTTCAGTAAGTGCGGCAATTATTTTAAAATTTGGGAAGGTTAAGCTGTGAATAAGAACAGACTAAAATGATGTAGATATATTGGTTAGGGTTCATAAAGTTTCTAGTAAAATACACTTGTATATATCCTGTAGTTAAATGTTGTGCAATGAAGTACCTGAGCTTACAAGCTTTTCCATGGGAATATAAATATTGATTTCATATCTAACTATAATGTATCATATGGACTGTGAAAAGGTAAAACGGATAATAGTTAATAACATCGTCACTAGATGGCATTATACTAAACAATATTTTTTTTTTTCAATAGAAAAAAATTTAATCATGCTTACTTTTCATATATATTGTTATTAACACTAGATTTACCAGACCAGTCAAATTTACTGGTCTTGCAAGTTCAATTTGAAATGATTTCTTCATGAAATATTTTCTTTCTGTAATGATATCATGACTTTTGTACCTTTGACTAAAAAACTATTTTATGAAATTTATGTTATTTTATATATATTCATAACAAATGTATTAGGTTTAGGTAGAAATATGTATAGTTAAACAGTTGGTAAATCTAGTGTTAATATCCAATATACATACTTTCCATTATTTATAAAATTATCTATTTCAATAAATTAAGTTTTATTGTCTTTGCATTTTTTAAATAAGTATATGTATGACCTTATCCTCAAAGATGCGTTATTTGCTGTATGCTTACAAATATTATATGTTTCTAATTTGTTTTCAGATACAGGTTATTTTGTAGTATGGAGTATGTTGTACGTGAAGATATAAGCCATCCTTCATTTATTTTTTATGAAAGAATATATCTTGATAAACATGTTATTGAATATATTTTTTAACAACAAATAAAACGCATAAATAACTATCGTGACATTTAATTGTTATACACATGTACGAAGATTGGAGTTCATTTAAATTGAGTTTCGTAAATTTCAAGTCTTTATTTCATTTTTAATATTTGCACGAGTTGGACTTAAAAAGGAAAGTTACACAGCTCTTGAAATGTTAAAATTTTAATATAGAGGACATCTTTTAGAATAAAATGTGTAAAGAGTTAATATAAAAACTTTTTAAGCGAAAATCATAACCATCCTTGTGAAGTATTTGAATTATTTAAAAAAACGAAAAAAAAAATAAAGTAGAAAAGTTTAAGTTGGCAATGACTTCCACGCTTTGTCTTAAAGATTAATCTAAAATAAGTGTATGATGGGTTAGACATATCCGAAAAGGACAAAAGCCCCTAAATAAATAAAGATGGTAAAGACTCTGCAAATTATATTCTATTTATAAGGGTACAGCTAAGATAACAGAGCGCTCATACATTATAATAAGGTAAGTGTATTTTCACTGGAGTTGCAGATAGTGCGGATCTTTTCAACATAAATAAATGACTCCCGATTTGTTCTAGTCTGTGAATACTTACAAAGGTAACTTACACCAGTTAATTGTATAGTATACAGTTGCAACTGGATAATGGAATTAAGCCTGTAAAAGTTTGTAGCGAAGTGAAATTATTCTTAGTATTGTGTGAAGACATGTATTTATTTTTTAATAAGGTTTACAGCAAAAATAAGTACACGTTTACAGAAAAATCTTTTTCAAGACATATACTGTATTACACAAAAGTAATATAAATAATAATAATATAAGTAAATAAAACAATGAATACACAAGAATTGTGATTAACTACGTTATTTTTAAAACGGTAACCAAGACGGTGTAATTTTGCAATAGTAATAAAAAAATTTAAGCTTGTGCGGCTTCGTCTGAACGATTGTGGCGTAAGAATTTCTATTTCTGTTTCTTGTGCAAAGGATTGTTTATTTTAATATCATAAAATTTTAATTAGTTAGAGAATTGAAAGATTAACCACAGGTATTGAAAATAAGAAAGTACAAAGCGCCGAGAAAGTAAATGTAACACTAAAAAAAGAGTAAGTGCAATAAATAATCAATCGTAATTAAAAATTATCTTTACGATTGAGCGGAAAGTAGTAAGAAAGCTTATAGATAGATTCAATAAACTTTGACAGTAATATATTTATCCATTTTATCACAAGAACTGTGCAATTTACAAGAATGTACATGTTTTGATTTTAGAGGTTTATTTACAGTTTTCTGTCGAACGTTATAAAAATTCGTATTTGTAGACGGAAATTAAAAATGGCTAACATATTTCAATTCAATACACATTTCATTTGCTGTGACGTTTGACCTACTTATTAATGCAAGTCCAACGGGATATACCTGTCTACAAAATTGGGAATAGATATTTCAATCAATTACCTATTCTGTATTTATTTTTGAAATAGTATATCCATTTGTTTATTTATACTTTATAGTTACAAAAAGACTGTTTTCAGCTAATAATCTAAATTGGTTCCTTTACCACATTTATTTAAATAAGTAATTCTAGAAATCCAATCACGAAGAAAATATTTCAATATGGTCTGATATATATAGATTTAATACTAAGTACGTGTTTGATAGGCCAAGTTATTTAATTAAAGTGATTATTGCATAGTTGCTTTGTTAAATCTAATGTTAATATGAAGTAATCAACAAAAAATCTATTTGATGTCCTTTTCAATCAGTTTTTCCACTTCAATCAATCAAAAATTTCTAAACTTTTTTTAATAACAGTAGAAGAGGAGAAATAGAAAAATTCTAGTTAAATTTTTTTCTTTTCATGTCACGAATAGTTTTATTAATAATAATATGCTATCCAAATTATATTAACTGTTTAAGTTGGATTACTGTATGTTGCTTGTTGTTTACTGTTCAATTTCGTCATAATGCACAAGTTCTTGTTATATTAAAATAATTACAGTTGACTTAGATTATTTTTCATCAATATCTTGTTCACGAAGATCGGAAGGTTTTGATGAAAATATTTATTATCAGTTTGATTGTTTACGTTATCAGATTACAAGCGGCACCAAATTTCCGCGATTCTGAAATTTCGTAGAAAGTTACCTGGTATTGTATACAGCCGCTTTGCCTTTAATGTCTATAATGATAAAATATTGAAATTATCAGTATAATAATAAAATACTCATCAAATTCAGTGACAAAGTGTATTTATTTGAAAATGTTAGTTTTCTAAATTTCTGTGAACTTTGTTCTTTTCTTTTTAAATCTCTTCAATGTAAAAAATTTAAAAGACCCTTGCGTTTGTTATTCAAAAAACATTCCGTACTCTACTCTTTATATTCTAAAAGAGTGACCCAATATAAAAAACTCCTTCGGGACCAATAGAAAGTTATATGGAAAATGACGTAATACTTACTGACAACGGATAATTTAGTTACTAGTTGTCTTCCCATGTTTTTAGGTCCAAAAAAATTTGTTCGAATTTCTTTATCATTTTTCATTAAATATTTAATAATTTTTCTGAAATCTTTATATAGTGTAGATATGGTTTGGGAATGCATTTTTTTAATTTTTGTAAATTGGTGTTAAGTCATTATCTAAATTGGTATTAGTGGACATAGATAATACAACTTATAATCTCAGGAGTAGTTTATTCATTCTTTTAACTTTTAATCTAAGGGAAAATTAACACCGTCAATCAGGCTCGTTTTGGCGCCGAACAGCCTATTTTAGAGGTCCTGAACTTCACTAAAATATCATAATCACTGGTTGAAACTAATGTGAGATTCATGTATTCCCCTGAGACGACATCGACCTCGACCAGCCGGGCTGTTTAACAGATATATCTTCATAACACTACTGTTATCTCTGCGTATTTATTACATCAGTTAAAAATATTGTAATATAATATTTATTAAAATTATTAAATATTTTTACCATGAAGAGTTTTTTTTTTAATAAGTAAACATGTTTAGGTTTGTATTCTTCAAAATTGTAATTAATTTGCGACTAAAACGTTGTACGTATTTTATGCCGCAGCCAGTTTTAGATTCTCATCAGACTACTGTAGTATGTGGAAATTAATATCTAATAAATTGAAGCACACGGGGTATTAATACGAACAAAATTTAAATAAGCTCCGAACTATTAAGGTTAACATCGGCTTATGTCCGCGCTTAAACTGCTTATCTCGTAGTCTGCACTCGTGTTATTAAGCAAGTACATTACACGTTATGCAGCATCAGAGATATTATAAAATCATTTGAAACGTAAGCGTAATGTTTTAAGTGTAGCGTCTAGCTTAATAATTCAGCAAAAGTTTTGTTATGCATTTTCTCATCTACTTTGTTTTCAAGAAATGCTATGTTATAGTACGTAAATTACTTAGAAAATTAGAAACAATGGCGTTGCCTATCGAGCATCGATTACTCATGGGAATTGTATATCGAAAGTACTATAAATTACTCAGGAAAATTCCTGTAATTTTAGTAATTGTGTCTTGTAGGTCTGATGGAAAAGTTCATGAATTAAAGCTGATGAAGTAAATAAAAAGGTAATAGACTTCTCCATTAGTTTAAAAGTCCAAGTTCATTACCACGGAAATATAAACAATAGATCTTTATTCATGAAGATGTTAATGATTAATGTAAATATCTCGGATACACTATTAATAAAATAGCAGTGCCTCTTGCCCCAGTAATTTCACTAGGTTAAATATATTTCAAGTGTCTATTATAATTCTTCTTTTACGTACCCGTTTGCCGCTGCGAAATCTCGTATCAATGGCTCTTAAGACTTGTCATATTGTGATTATGTTTGCGTTAATACTTACAGCCCTTCAATATCCAGCGATATGCTATCCTTTCATAACATAAAGCTTCATTTCAGTTAAAAGTTATAAGGAAAGGATTGATTCTTTTTATCTTACCAATTTCTTTTAAACTGCTAGTAAGAGGTCCCTAGAATACACTCCTTTTCATTTATCTTTTTGGCTTGAATAATAATTAAACTTGCAACAATTTTAACTATATTAGAACGTCAAATTATTTGACACAACAATCTGAATATAACTTCACCGCAGAGTATTGTTATTATAAGAAAAAGAAAGTATTTGGTTTATTATTTATTGTGTTCGAAACCACTAAACCATAGTAAAAATAAACATATTTTAGTTATTTACTACGTGGCAGAGCTTGAATTAAATTTGTTGTTACTTATAAACTTACGCTACAAAAGTCTTTTTGCTACAAAAGTAATCTTGCTTAAAATGTAAGTAGAATATTTTCTATTTATTCTACGAGTCTGCCCATCTTTAAATATTCTCTACAAAGAAAATAGCGCTGCTTTGAAAAGATTGTTTTCTTTTAATGATCAAGTAGATTACTTAGTTCTGCTTTAAACCATTATCCTAAGATTCCGACTGACAATATATGCTCAAAGATATTTCAAGAAAGTAATTAAATTGTAAATTCTTTTAACTCTAAGCTCTGCTGTAAATGGACTCTTTAATTGAAAATGTTGTTATTTTGCTATTTATTTTTTAGCAGGCCACCTCTATGGCTATTTACCAATCTTCATGTAAATAAGTTATAAAGAATATTATATTAACATGCATTTACAGATATGCAGGTATAAATATTTGTATGCATATTTAATACATTTTTATTTTATATGCACATAATAAACTTACTATCGAAAAATAATAATTAAAAGATTGAACATGATATCAGGACATCTGTCAGTTCAGTCTTCCATCTGTAAAGCAATCAGGACTGCGGAGAAAGAAATAATTGAATTCGATAAAATTTGTAATAATTTTGTAAATTAATTATATACTAACGTTTCTCGTGCCTTTTTATATTAATTTAATCTGTATTATAAAGTTACTATTTATTAACTTAAGTAATTAACATTGCAAGTTTCTTCAGGTGTACCACTTTAAATGAATATCATTTATTCCATACCAAAGTTAAATTAGCTCCGTCAGCGGCGACCTGAGGTCGTGTTATCTTAGAACAAGAACAGATTATGTTTACTTTGGAGATTCATTCGTCTCCTATATCATTAACATAATACAACGTTCATGTTTTTAAATCATTTTGTATTTTTAATAGAATGAGGGCGAATGGTATATGTGTAATAAGTTTACAGACATTTTGAAAGATCTCACTAAAAAATTTTGAGTTTAGATCAAATATCTCATGTTTCCTCCATAGTAAAAAAACCTGATAACATCCTATTTTGCTACAGATATTAAAAATATTTTTTTTTGTACTGTAAAAAGCTAGATTTGTATCACTAAGGAAGATTGAAGCAATGCTTATGTGATATAAATTCATAGGACGTAGCCATCGTCTGTGTTCTTTGTAGAATAACGAGGTTAAGAGTATAAAGTGGCCATTGTATGATATTCAAGATGAAAAACACATTTGGAGTACCATTTTATAGTTGCATTGTATAAAAGTTAAATAAAGTCTCGGTTACAAATTTCAACTCTACCGTAAAAGGCGACTTAAAAAAAAAGACTATAGCTATTCTTGTTTCGCTTATCAACGTACTGCTATTTCCAATACGTATACAAATTTTGACCAGTACATTTAACGGCAGTTGAGAAAGTTCTGCTATGCATATCAAAAAGCTGTAATTATGATGATTATAATAATATATTTAAGTACAGTTTAAAACATATTAAAATACATTATTTATTAAAGTGTGTAACAGTTTGCTTCAAAATTCAAAATACTGCATTATACTCAATCGAAAAAATATGTTCTTTAAGGAATGAAAATTTGCTCGAGTTAAACTGTCTCTCTTTGTGCAAATTAAACTTTAGATTAAGTAAGCTAGATGCGAAGTAATTGTGAACGATATACGTACTTTGTTTTCGCAAAAAGTATTAAAAACGTGCTTAGTGCTATGAAATGCTAACGTTATAACTTAGAGCGAATTAATTACATGTATATAATTAGACAAAATGGTTAAGTAATTGACATATTTTACGTTGTCGAGTATTATGGTTTTATTTTGTTTTTAAAATCCATGCTGATTCGAAAAAAGATAATCAAGGTCATACCTGTAGTACTAAAAAAATACTAAGTTTTTAATACAAAGATACATGTATATATCTTTCCCCATAGAGAATATCGTAGCAATTCTAGTACTGAAATATTCATTTCCATTTTCGCTCCTTTCATTGAAACTACAAATATCTTCTGTACGAAGTTGGTTTCTACTTCATGAAAATACTTACAAATGTTGAAATATACTTATAAAGTAAGGGATATACTATCGCGTATACATTGTACTGTGTATAAAGATAATTTTTAACAGTAACATAGCCTTAAATTTGTTTCAATAAAGAATTTTATTTAAATTATTGGATTTTGGTGTAGATATTAACTTACACGAACTTAGAAATTAAAATCAAGGTCCCTTTGAACTTAGATAAAGCCTGGTAATATTGAAAAAGTTAGAAAGTTTTTATTTGTATGAATAGTTAAGAACTTTCTTATATTAATAGTCTTCTAAAGAACGGAATAATATATTATCTTTATCAGAAGAGGCGATACACGGCAAAGGAAAAAGCATTTGTGTTCCTCTATTTTTGTCGACTGGAAGAGGTGTTAAACTTGTTTTTATACGTAATATAAAGCATTTAGCTATAAAGTTAATTTGCCTCGCTTGAAAACAAAGCTGTTTGTTATACACAACAAGTCTGCGGTCTGTGTCACACTTAGCGGGGCTCAAATTTAATTTGTACCAGACAAACTGATTTGAAGCACGAACTGCGAGAGCTTAAAATTTCACGATTCAATGTTTAATTAAAAATTCTCTACCCATATTTTTATTAGATGACTTTTTGTAATATAAATTAATTCTTCCGACTCATAGCCACAAACGCAATAGATGATGTAAAAGTTCTTTATTAATGTTACAGGTTTTTGGATAGTCAACAGTTCATTGATTGGTTTTTTAATTAGAATCTGATAAATATCTAATTCCAGTCATCGTATTATCAAACAAAGTAAATTCAAGATTGTGGACATGAGCTTCAATACTACATAAATAGATTGCTTTCCCATCTTAAATGATAAAGAGTTTATTATTCTTATAGAAATACATACGATTATTGCTAATAATACAACTGATTCTAAAGAGAATACCTTCCATGAGCAATAGGAATTTGAAACGATTTTCCTGTTTCGAAAATATCAACTAGTTTACAATGAATTCCTTTCAAAGATAATATAGGATATATTACCCACTAACCTTCAGGTGGGAAGCATGTACGTTTAAGAGAAATCAATTGAATAAAATGACTTAAAAAGCATTACTTTCGCTGTCAGATACCCAAAGATACTTTCTTAGATTGAAAGTATAAATCCTTTTATTCATTTTCCTCTAGT
The DNA here is from genome assembly GCA_018246255.1 of Pachliopta kotzebuea. Lineage (NCBI taxonomy): Eukaryota > Metazoa > Arthropoda > Insecta > Lepidoptera > Papilionidae > Pachliopta > Pachliopta kotzebuea. The sequence continues at coordinate 4,553 of DWLS01001129.1, read as the reverse complement.
ATCAGAAATAAATATTACGACATAAAGACGCTCAGTGATTCAAAATCAGCAAAGGGAATAAGCAATGTGACGAAGACGTGGGACAGTTTATACGATTGATTTGAAAGCTTTTATATTACCTTCTGCAGTACAAAAGTCTCTTGCAAAAATATCTCACAATAAATTGTTTATTCACTAAACATTTTCTAAATAAAATAACAATACTCGTACAAGTGTACACAATAAAAACATGTATAAGTACTACAAAGGTTTTTTATTTAATTAATACGTTGTATGTCAAAAATTAAAAAAAAATTATTTGTGTTAATTATAATAATTTTGGAAAAAAATATAATAACTATAGTAATGATCTTATAAAGACAGCAGAACAGTAAAAATTAAATCTTAATCGTTTAGTTACAGTAACCTATATCTTACATTAATATGTAATGTTATTAAAATTATATAACTAAATTTTTCACTAAAATCATCGAAACTTCACCGAAATGAATTAGAACCTTTGTATTTTGAAGCAAACTGTTACACACTGCACTTAATTGCTTCATTTCTTTTTTATTATAGAGAACATGTATTATATATTACAGAGAATACTACATTCAAGGCCTGTTATATCTTATACCTAAAAAGCGAACTAAACCTATTATTATTTATTTATTTTTTGAATCACAGTTTCATTACTTCTGTTTTTATTTAAAAGAATAGTATGTGTAAAGTACAATATATATTCAGAGGTACTATAAAAACATTTTATATTATTCCTAAATAAACAGGTATTTGGTTAACTCATTCGTTAATGGTGAGTATACAAAGTTTCAACATTATTTTGCGGAACTTCAGAACCTTTTAGCGTATTATATTACAATGGCCTTTATTTTTAAAATTAAATAGGTGTGGCGAGACCGGCTGTATCCCGCCCATCGGGGATGGAATCACTGTTCCAAGCGTATTGTGGGAATGCAATCAGACCACGGCGAAAATAAGGACAATAAAAGCCGCCTTACCTTCGTCCCACTGAGGAGTCCCTGGATCCTGCACTGGATAATGCTCACTTGTACTGTGTACACACGAATTTGATCTATTTCACTATTTATAATATGCGAGCGCACGCGCCATTCATTCGCGTTGTTTAACTCTAAGCGAAGAGATGTCACCGCGCTGTCGGCGCGTCCGCGGTGGGTAGATACCGAGTATCGATGTCGATAATGTCTTTTTTTGTGAGCTGACAACCCCAGGAAGACGGCTTGCGCTTGTCATCGCGCTTGCCCAAATTTCCTGACGTGATCCGATAACTCCCATACGCTTTGGAATTCAACAATTAATGAACGATTACGATACAATAGGTAATGGTTAGATAAAACAGCGCAGGTTATAAAAATCAAGCGAGTGCAGAAGATAAAACGATAGATATTGTTTTTCTAAAACATCTTAAATAATAAATGAAAACATTTATTATTTTGTTGTATAAACTAATGTAATAATATCAGTATGAACATTCCTGCATTTGATTTACGTATACTTTATATTATATATACCGAAAAGTCTAATTCAAAGTGTAGATACTATTTTAGTAATGACATTTAAGTATTATTTATTTTATATAAAAATAATCTCAACTTTGTGTAGATAAATAAGTAACAATACTGCATTTAAATGATCGATTTTTACAGCATGTAGTTTTTATTAGACTCCGCGAAATTCATCACACTTTTTACAAAAACTTCTATGAAAATATATCTTCTGTAGAATAAGAGTAATTAAACAAATAAATTCTTTAAAAGTATCACATTGGAGATCAAAAAGCTTCTCCCAGCATCTGTTTATTTAATTTGTTTCTAACAAAGGATTTCAACTTCTAACAAAGTTTTTGTGTCTTGTTTTTCTCTTTATTACGACATTATATATGACTATATGTATTTCTATCTATATATACATACACGATATATATATATGTGTATAAAAATATATATATCATATATACACACACGAGGTTATCACTTTCAATTTGTTAGCAAAATGAAATAAATGCATGCTATTCATTATATATATATCAATCTAAGAAAGTATTCATTTATTATATATATATGTAAATGTATATGTATATGTATATATATATATTATATTATTATTTTTACGGAAACTAATTAAAATTTATAAGTTTTACTACTTACATTGATATAAATTGAATAAACGTTTAAGCAATATTTATAGTAGATACCAACTGTATATATTGGTTACGTATCTTTAGGATTTAGTATCTTTATGAAATACGTCAAATAAAACGAATTTATTTCTCGATACGCATGTAAATCTGGTTGAAAAGAGGTAAGTAGCAAATCGCATGTGTTTATTTTATATGAACAGCTTTTTACAAAAGATATGCAGTGTTCTCTAAGGGTACGACAGATCTCTAAATAAGCAGTATCGATTTAAGATAACTCCTACCTCTACATTTTCAATGCGGTTTAAAAATAATCGAGACAAATCCAGTTATCCAGTTGAACAGCGTGAGAAATGAGTACGAGTGATTAGATAACATTTAACGTCACTCTACACAATTGCTTTAGTGTTGGACTCTCCAATCTTCCCTCTTTTATTTATCAATAGAGTACTCACTCTCTTCTCTCACTCACAACCAAAAAGAACTTGAAAGTTAAAGCTTTATTTAGCTTGTTATACATTGTTATTGAAATCGCTAAGTCAATTTTCATAATTTTTTTATGTATATAGAAAAATAAGTTAAAATCTTTGGTCTTCGAATATATACTTAGGTGTATAAAAGACCTAAAATCAATATTACTACACTCCGAGACAATATACGTAAACATGGACATTATATAAAACGAGTATATTTTGGACATACAAAATATATTTGCTGAATTTATGATTTATTTGCTTTCTATATATTTTATTCATCATCATCAACAGCCAATTTCTGTCCCCTGCTACATAGGCTTCGAACTTTCGAACAATGGAGGCATTTGGGCTATCTCCCACCTCGAGGGCCCAGTGCCGGTTGGTGAGGAGCCAGAGACTCGTTTGTTGATTAGCAGGGTGTAGCAAAGCAGGTGAGGTTGGTTTGGCACCGTGTGTTGTTCTGTGGGTCCCCTTGCACTCATTATACCTTTTATTATGTTCTATAGTTATTAATAAGCAATGGAACTTACTCGTTGATATAATAGCTCTTAGGTAATGCTTACGTGTCCAGCACATGCTAATAAAAATGTTAATAATTCTTTTTTTTAGTAAAATTTAGTTTGTTGAAATAATGATTGATGATTTATTTCGTTTTTTTAATGTGCACTGCACTATATGAAACTTTTACTTGGCGAATTTCTCATTAATAAAACACAGATAAATTTATTTGTAATTGATAAACTAATCCATTCATACTGTGTTAGTTTACTTAAATGTTATCAACGTTGATCCTACGAAATTAGTAAATCTACCACAAAAATTTAAACAAACATTGACTCTTAGAGAGCATTTAAATCAGGTGCGGTGTTTTCATTTAAGGAATTAATTAATAAGAATAAAAGATCTCTTCATCTCCTTTGCCTTAAGGTAACTATGCAATATTAAAGCCCTTTAAATCTTGAAATACTTTACCTACCACGGGATTTCGTTACCATCTCAAATAAACGATTTGCGAAAATTCTTTTAAAACAGTCGTTACAAAACCATTCCGCTGTTGCGTAAACTTTGCTTACCAAATTAAATTTCCAGTCCGACCTACGCAACTCAGCGAACGAAATGAACAGCGATAAAAATATAAAAAATTCCAATTAACTTTCAATTGTAATGCATAACTCTAGTATAAGATATTTATTAATATTTTTTACCGTTTTGGTTTTATACGTATACTATCGCAAGTTTTTAGTGGAGATGTGACTTGTAAATTTTATATATTTACCAATGCGAATATCAACTGACTGACAATATACTTAAAACACAGCATGGTGATAATTCAATCATTAGTTGCTACTTTCTTAAATTTATATGGAACAAAAAATTCCACGAATTTAGCAGTACCAGTCGTGTCTATAAAAGAAAAAATTGCACAATTCTCCGCATCAAACGTCATTCATATCGCTTGTGTAAATCCTTGATGGTAATCTACTGTCTATTAAGGGTTGAACAAAAATAGTACGAGTTTAGTACACGTCAAACGAACAAACGATGATTATAAATCATGACCTTAAATTCTAAAGTTGTGCAAGTATTTTTCAACATTCATAGTAATAAATTTGAAAATCTGGTTAGGAAATTTTATGTCAACTCCTATTTAATAGAGTATAAACCCACGGCCATCATATGTTTACAGCTGAACTACAGCAAATATGTTATGGTACCAGATTTACAGACGATGGCAGAGGATGACTACAAACTCTGTAACGTATAGTCTAGTAGTAATAATTTTGAGGCACTTAAACATTAGTAAGAATAAAGCGTTTTTATAATATTATTATTATTTTTCAATTTATGGCTTCTACTGCTCTGCGCAATAATTTCGCCAATGTCTAGTGATGGTGAGAATACACACAGGGGATAGAAAA
>DWLS01001128.1:0-23607 GCA_018246255.1 Pachliopta kotzebuea | reverse complement strand
ATATATTTAGCTTTACGAATTCAATAATAGATCGTTTCAGGGTTTATAATAATTGGTCGTAACAGCCTGATTAAATGAGTGAGCCAAAATTCGCAGACGTATAAATTAAAAAACTCGTTAGACCATAAATTTATACATAATCTAATATACCTATACATAAATAAGAATAATTTAATACTAAAGATACTACGTCATACTCACCCTTAACTTTTGCGCATCGTCGAGTGAAGCGGATGCGTGGTAACTTAAAACCTGAAAAGTTTTACAGTCGTGTAAAATTTTGTTAATAATTAACAATAATTTGCTTGTTTTCCGGTTAACAAGATACAGTAGCTAAATAAAATATTAGACTACATAAGGTTGCTTTATTTTCTTGTAGTCGGAAGTAAAGAGGGTAAGTTAAATTTTATTCAAATATGTGATAAGGGCAGGATATTCATCAAATAGTAATCGCCTTTGGTAGTTTATAACAAGGCGAGATTTTAGTTATGCTAGTTATCTTCAGACGTAAGATGTCTTTTTATATTAGCCACACGGCTCTTTAGACCTGAACACCGTAATGTTTATACTGTACTCATTGGCTATTGAAATAGACTATACTTCTTGATCATCTTTTAATAGAAAGTATTTTCTTAAATACTAAGTATTTGAAACTCTATTTTCTGTTTTATGCAGTTACTACCAGTTTCTTCGTGGTATAAATGACCGATCTCACTTACATCGAGCGTCACGCTCTGTTTCGCCATTGCAGTGATCGCCTTCTCGTACATGTGCGTGTTGTGGATTCCCATTCCGCAGAAAATGGCAAACGCCTCCACGAAATTCTCATCATTCTTTGTAAAGAGCAGACCGTCGAATTTATTTACAAGCTGAAATCACATAAATATTCATAAATATATTATAAATGTCGCCCCTCACAAAGAGGCACTCTCTTTTAAATAATTAAATTTATTTCCATTTACTCTTGTAAAAGAAACAATGTACTGAAAAAGAAAACAATTTAACATAAATAAAAGTATCTTTGTGTTTTATTTTTGAGAGACATAATAAGGATATCATGATATAGATGGACAGTAAAATAATAAATGAACATTATCCATAAGATTTATAGAAAAGCACAAAAAATATCGGATACTTTCAATTGATGACAATGATTCGATCGGTTCTCTATTGGATCCGTAACTTATCTTTTGCCTGACTACGCGTAACTTTTCGATAATGCTTTACTTGAAACCAAGTACAAAAGTGAGTGCATATAGGCGAAAATCGGGCTAAGTGGCGTTCCTTGAGAGAGGTCTATTTCCAGCAGTGGACTGCCGCAGGCTGTCGACAATGAAGCTATATAGAGCAAAGAAAAGAAAAAACCGCTATAACAGCATGTTTCGTATACCGGCTGTGAATATATAGAGTAAGAGTATCCTGAATTAATTTTATTCGCTTTTTAGGCGGTTTGTCAATATATACTATGTGAAAAAAACTAGAAGTTGTTCCCGTAAAAAGAATATGATTTTGATATAATAATTTATAGTAAAATTCATGCTTGAATTCCTTCTATTACTCATCGATCGTTTTCTTTGTGTGAAAATGATTTTAGGTAAACAACTATTAAAAATATTAATGTTTTATTAATTAATATACATTTATCATTGGTATTGGTAACAGTTTTGATTTTTTAGTAAATATAAAAGCAAAATCATATATTAAAAAAACTTCAGTTGCGTACGACGTGAACTAATGCAAACCCCTATTTGATTCAATTAAAAATAACGAAGCTTAACCCCTTAATAAGCAGCTTGTCAAAATACAAATAAACATTGAAATTTGAACTTTCGACAGACGTTAAAAAGTTTATAGGAAATTAATGGAAATTCAAGCTCGATTTTCCTTTCGAATAATTTCACTAATCAAAAAGTTTCGTCAGTCAGTATGCTAATAGAAACAAAAACTTAAATATTAACGGGAACACTTTTAATTAGAATAATAAAGTAAAATTGGATACGCAAACTTTCAGAAAGCTTTAATTTTGTTAGCGCTGTAAAATGGGAAGTGAGAATTGAGAGTTGATGCGCTCTTTAATGTTGTGTTAATAAGTGAATTTATTTTACTGATAAAAAGAGAATTTTAAAAAATAATGGAGCAAAAAGTAATATGTAGTTCGATTGCATTCGAGCCCGTGGAAAAGATCCGGAGAAATATTTTTCTGAACAAAAACTTACTTCGGATTGCAATCAATGCCAAAATAGAAAAGACTAATATTTTTTTTTTGATGAACTCTTTTATATTGAACTCAAATATTTTTAATATTTTAACATTGTGATTGATACAACTGTTTTATTATTTATAGTAAATACTAAAGTTATATAATAAATTCACCTTTTGTATAATGCATTTATCTTTACTTTTTATAAAGAAATTTATTAATATTTCAAGAATAATTAACTTTTAAATGAGTAATATAAATAGATCTCTATCTAATAACAATTTAAGCTTAATTTCATTAATAAAAGAAAATATTACTTTTGTTACACCAGTGCAAACATTTTGTTTTTCAAATATGGGCACTTCCTCGACTGTATCCGGAATTTTTCGCCGCACGGAGACTGGAACCAGTCGAATACGTAGCAAGTACAATGTAAATGTTAAAAATTTTTATCCTCAAATATATTACCGGCGTACGTACGCCTTTTGCAGTGGAAACTGTTGTCGCATTGCGCAAATTTGCGTGAATATTGAACTGTATCGAATATTAAAACCGATTTTCATGAATATATAATCTTTTTGATTGAAACTGTACTATAAAAAAATAGAAAATAATGAAGCATATTTTAAAATTCATTAATACTCTGACCTCTCAATTTGATCAAGAGAAATAATTAAGAATGTGATCTAGGCTTTGAAATTATGAACAAATACTTAACATTTATGTTTAAATTTTAGTATTAATTTGGATTCTCCTATAGACAAATTTATAGATTATGCAGGTATTAATATATTTTTTTGTCATTTTTAAACGGACCACTTACGGCTATTAGATGTAACATTAATTTGTAACATTGAATAAAGTCAAGAGTCATCTAAAGCCTGAGTATTTAAGAATATTTAGATTATCTTAAGCCTACATCAAAGTATTTCTTTTTTGACAAGTATTTGTATAAAATTTTCTAATATGTACATTTTAACATGTTACAAAATGCATGAACTCAACCTTATGACAAGTCATCAACTTTTGCCTTGCAATGTAATGCTGGTATCTTTACACAACACACTGTGCTCATGTGAGAAAATATCAAGCTTTGCCACTTCAGTATAATTTACTAGTTATATATTAATTAAAAATTTAATATATATGCAGTCCTGTATGAAAGCAAAAATAGGCGCTTTGATAGTATCTACCTAGATCCTCCCTCGATACTGACTGGTATCAGTTAACTTTATACGAACGCTAGATATTTAAACTTTATATTAGAATTGGATATATATATGGATCTGGTTTATTCGTATCTTTTTTATTTTACTAACTGCCAATTTAATTTGCATGCGAGTGTACATTGGTATTGGTACTCCTGTGCCTCGAGCCGCATTGCGCTACATCCATTACATATAAACGCACCAGTTTGAATTTTTCATTAATTCCCATTCCGCAAACTTTCCGCATTGTACTCTAGCAGTATAAGCTTAGTGCCACTGTTAGTATTCTGCTAATAAAGTCTTCTTTAAAAGCCTTTGTTAGTGCCAGGAAATTCAATGACTTGTGTTTTATTACTATCTATTATTTCTGTTTATACTACAGAATTACATGAAGTACTTTTTATAAAAAATATACTTAGATGACACAATTGTACATTTATTTTTTTACCCTAAGCGACAAGACCAGCAAGGAGTTCTCCTGATGGTAAGTGTTAAGCTTGCTCATAATAACGCGGTACTGGTTAAGATGGTATACACTGTACCACATTGCGCTCGTTGCATTGCGACAAAAGTTTTAACTCTCGTTTTCCCAGTAATTTCATTATCAAATCGGTGCATGGTAATGTATGTACATTACTGTTTGGTGGCAGAAATAGGAACTGCGGTGGTACCTACCTAGACGACCTCCAGCAACAAAGACCTATCACCGGTAAAATACATATAGATAAATACATAAAGTTAAGTTATAATTAGGAGTTAGATAGTAACTGTACATGCTCTGAATAGTTTTTTTTTATATGTCAACAGCCTGGACAAAATAATACTATTATGACAACAAACTAATTTTTTTTATCAATTGTGTTATACTGACGGTTGAGATAAGTGACAGCACCTAATTCTTCCGTCAAACAATACTATGTAACATATTCCTGTTTGATATATCAATTACAAACAGGTTAACGTCCTGACCTCTCATCGCTTTACCTAATTAACAATGCACTTAAAAGACGTCATGCTAATATTAATGGTTAACAGACAATGATTAACTTACTTGTATAACACCAATAATTCTTCCCTCTGAATTTTTTATCGCCATACAAAGTATTGTATTGTGCTTGAACCCGGCGTCTTCGTCTACAGAGGGGTCGAATCTTGCATCCAGATACGCGTCAGCAATATTCACAGTCTGCAAATGTAATTTATAGGATAATAAAGCCTGTTTCAAATGTAGCATCCCTAAATTACATAGATATTTAGCTTATAATAGTAGTTTAGCTGTATCTAATAGTAAATGCTTTCCAACTCTAGCTTCAAAAAGACATCAACCCTTACCCCTAAGTATATTAAATTTGATAACATTGTGACAACTCATTTAAAAAAATTTGGCACACAAATTTATATTTAAATATCGATAAGGACACTTCCATATCATCTCTGAAGATGTTTGTAATCACCATCACATAATTGTGATGACCTCAATACCATGAGATGCTGTCACAAGAAAGTCAATTTAGTGTGAAGAGTAATGTTTGTTTTATCAGGCTTTTCCCAAAGAATTTTCGTTTATTTATATACAGATATATGGTATTCATAATACTATTTAACAGTTATATATAATACTTAATTCTTTGTTGTATAAATCGAACATTCTTAAATACACTAAAGAATCAATTATAGTTAATTAAATGATCTATCTATTGTATTTATGTACCTTTTATTCATATTTGACTTTAGTAAAAAGTAGTATTTTAAAACAAACAGGAACTTTCATGTATTCAAATATTTCATTTATAATCAATTATGAAATCAGTTTTAATTACACTTGTGTCATTTACAAGACATCAATCGTAATTAGATATGCAACCTATAAAAGTATTCGTTCCTGCAAGAAGCAGAGTTAATATATATTCAGAGCTATATTTATAAATTTGTAGCAAGAGTTTTTTTAACCGATAAAACAAACTAGTACAGCGATGTCATACCTTTTTTTATACGAATAAAATATATGAGTACTTTTTTAGTATTGTGATGCTGCAATGCAAACAATCGTCAACTTGTTAAATCGTTCATTAACATGCACTGTGACGATCTGGCAATATACAGTTTTTTTCTATGTACCTTAAATTTCTGTATTTTTGGAAAGCTATTTTCTGGCTATGAATAAAATAAGGAAATAAATTTAGAAATTCATGTTGGTTTCAATAAACTCTGTTTTTACCCTTCAAAGGGTATTTGAAATTGAGGATTCCTTTAGAGAAAACTGTTTTCAATTACAGCGAGACAAGAGATCTTAAGACCTATTTAATGAATTATTGTGAACAAAGAGAGGATTTTCAATTTTACCTTTGTGTCGTAACATAATTTGTAAGTACTAGGTAACTAGAGCTTGTCAACATGCCATCAGTTGGATCGATCGTCTGATACTTAGAATAAACCGAAATATTTACCGACCTGTGTGCACCCCCGACCAATTCATTAAAGTAATGAGAACTCTTCAAAACGGCCAACGTTCCGAGTTTCAAGTAGCGTGCTTACTAACGTACCGTTCATATATACTACGCGAGAAAGTTTCAAGTGTCTCAAATATTCAAATGTATACATTCAGACTTTTACGAGATTACATCGCCTTATACATGCACAAAGAGCATCACTGCAATAATTCCCATCCTTTTACAAATGCACAATAAGAGAGCTGGAAGTTTTTATGCATAAATTTGAAGACAATAAACCTTCATTACCTTATATAAAGATAGTAATAAAACCAATTTCTTTTAAATCCTTTGATACGTTGAACTTATTAAATATGGTAGGTATAAAAAAATTGGAATCTACTACTTACTTCACCAGTGGTGGCAACGTATCCCGTAATGCCGATATTGATAGGGAACCGACTCTCGTAAGGCGATGTCCTCGTACCGGGGTCAGTCTCGTCGCCGGCCTCCAAGTCAAATACACGGGAAAAACTGCCTTTAGAAGCCTCGTGTACCAGGAGAACCTGTAATGAATAACTGTCATGTTAAACTTTTATTTATTCGTACCTTTATTTAATTTGAGTAATGGCATAAACTGCATATATTTATATACATGAAATAAATAAAAGCTTTTTATTCTTATTTATGTACACACTTCTTCCTCAAATACCTCAGTACCTACTACATAGCGAGGAAGATAGAGAGGAAAATGCTTTCATTATCTAATATCACAAATTCAAGACGCCTCATGATTTTTATAGATCATTGATCTAAATGTAATGATTAATCAATTAAATCAAATTTCATTTATAACCCTATAAAAGTATTCTTTTATCAGTTTATCATCATCAATAGCTGCAGCGGCACAAAGTGTATTAAATCATATTAATTAATTACAAGCGATTATAATCGCAGAGTATGTAAATGCTTGCTTTAAAAAAATCCGTGTAATGGAATACTACTGTAAAATAATAATCCCATGACCGAAATTCCGATGGAAATGCAGCGGCTTTGCCACGAATACAAAAACTTAGTAAGTAAATAGTTTTATTGGTCGTAATTGTAGAGAAAATAGCGGTAGTTCCGATTGTATAACTGCCTCAGTGGCATAGTGGTTAACCGCTCGCCTTTGTAACATAGAAGTGTTGAGTTTGATAATCTGTAGACTTCATATGGTGAAAGTTTTTTGGTACTCATCTGGTTACCATTTAGACATTGCAAATCTCACCATCCACATTCATCGATTTCACCATCCACATCCTTTAACCCAGCTCAACATCATGAGATATAGAAGTTAAATATCTAGAACTTCAATACCATTTGTATTATATTTTTTATTTCGCATCTACCAATTCCATCATTTATTTCAATCTTTAAAATATTGCTTTTGGGCCTTGATCCGTTTCACAGCTCAAAAGCTATACCGGAAAATTAATTAAAATTCTTTCTTTCAGCATGCGAATATCGTAAATTTAATTTCATACCTGTCAACGTTTTAAAGGTTTTGTAGGGCGTTTAACAATTTTAGCGAAATAATAAATGCTAATTATAAAAATCATTATGAAAACGTCAATAACTATAAAATGATCGTTAGTTTTTCTTATTGTTTTTCGTGGTATTATATTTAACAAGAAAGAAGAGGGTCGCGGTACCTTGCGGCCGTAAGATGTATATTCTTGTTATTATAGTAATTTCACTAACTAACGCATTCCTAACCAAAGCACATTAAAGATTGCTCACTACCGTGGACAGTCAAAGGGATTGCAGTAGTTCCTACAAAGGTAATATTCTTTATTAGGAACACCCACCAGGGGTAAGAATTTCGCTGTTATAATGATGAATGAAATATCTCTTGTTAATTGGTAATGGACCATAAAACAAAAAGAAAATAACAATAGACATTAATAACAAAAATAAAATTAATCACCTAATTATCTTATTAAAAAAAATGTTTAGAAACAATTTATTACCTTATAACTATTAATTTATTAAAGCCAACAAAATTTTGTAGCAAATAGGTTTAATTGCGTTTTTTTTCCAAAAAACGAATACTTAATATATTTATACATACATATATACGTATTTAAAATTTAACATTTAATACCCATTGACGCAACTTTTTTTTATGTTATTTTCGAATTTTATGCTTATATTATTTGAATAACTCTACTAAAAGTAGTATAATATCATTATATTGATATTTCTTTTATTTACTACATAAATGACAATGAGGCCGAAGATGATCAAGCAAGCATGCTTGACCTCATTTACTTTGGCTCATATATGTAGATTGCTAGTACATTTGTTTCTTCAGAATATGATGATGTATGGTACGTACTATAAATCACCATACATAATATACACGCAACATAGATTTATTTTTGTACTAGTGGTAGATCTCTAGTGTTAAAGACTGTCTATGTAGGTAACACCGCAGCTCCTATTGCAGTCGACAAACACTGTACAAATTACTATGTTCCGGTTGGCACTGTAAGCTAGTGAAATTATTGGGGTAACGAGACTTAACACCATGTCTTCAGACGACGAGCGAAATGAGGTGCAATGGATACCATCTTGACCAGCGCTACGTTATTATGGCCAAGACACAATAATGTTTGCACAATACTTTTTGTCAGCTTTAATAGGTGCTACGGAGGTACCTGCCTAGACGATCTCTGATAACAGAGACCAAGCACCAGGAAATCGAAAGTTGAAACAAAGTGAGGCTGATAGCCGGCAACAATGATTTGAGAAAACCCTACCACCACGATAATGTGATAGTGTACGATTTATTATAGGTCAAATAAATAAATAAAAGGGTAGATGGTCAAGCTTTCATCCACTGAGTAACGAATGCAGTTTAAGTTGTTAATTTATATATGTATTTATAAATAAATCAAGGAGAATATCTAAAAGAGTCATCTTAATAAAAATCAGTACATTATATATACATAAGTACTTAAAACAAATGGTCACAGATGCGTTGTTTTACCACACAAGATTATTGTACTGGTACGACATAAAAATGTCTGGAACTAAAAGGTACTCTCACTTTGCAGCTTAACATATAACTTAAGGTGAGTGCATACTTGTAAGTTTTTTCTACTTTATAAGTTCTTATGTCAGTAAAAATCTATACTTGATTCGAGATGTATTCTTAAATATCTAGTTTTAACTTTAATCCAATTGTCTATTAGTTAGGAGAACATCAGTCCAGTCGTTTAAGTTCTTAGTAGTTAATATACATCAAACTGCAATTTGCTTTGTTTATGATGACCATGATTTATTCCCTGTGAGAGAATGCTCCCTAGGGATGAGAACAAGATAGGCTGTTATATCATCACAGTATAGACGTCCACTGCTGGACGTACTCCATCCCTCTTAGAGTGGGGATTTGAGGAGTTTCCCACCACTTAATGCGGGTTGGCAGGGAGTAAGAGCCTCGTTAGTTAATTATCAGCGTGCACTATGAGCAAGACAGGTTGGCTTGAGTCCTGTGACTTGTTAATATTTATGCCTAAGTAATTACAAATGACTTTCAACATCGTCATCATGAGCCGATAGACGTCCACTGCTGGACATAGGCCTCCTCTAATAATGAGGGGATTTGCGGCATCTCCAACTACGCTGGCCTAATGCCAGAGCCAGAGCCTCGTTTGTTGATTAGCAGGGTGCACTACAAGCAGATAAGATTGGCTTGGGCCCCGTGAGTTATGTGGCACTTCTTACACCTATTACTTTAAACATTCGCTGTAAAAATATAATAATATATATAATAGACGGTTGTAAACGCGCCTTTACACTATTAAGGTCTAGTAAAAATATTAAACTTTAATGTTATTGTCTCCATCTGCAATTGTCCGTGAAGACACTCTGATTCTCTTTACGGTTACTTCAAATAACTATACTAAGGAGACAGTTAAGCGAATGAACATCTTAACGGTATGTGGTTACCACAAAATTGCACTTCGAAACGGATGTAAGAAATGAGATTAAATTTCAAAAAAGTAGCATGTAGACAGACTAATTTTATACATAACGCTGTGGTCTTCGCTTCGATTACAGAGCCACGAGTGGCATAGTATTCGGTTGGCAAGTTTTGGCAGTTTCTTTGACTTTTAACACCGAGGTCAAATGATAATCAGTGTGCAATTTAATATTTTTTGTTCAAAAGAATATACTTTGGTTAGGTTATGCTAGATAAAATTTAACTCTGAATAATGATAAAACCAGAAAAAAAAAATTATTTGTTTTACAGTTGATTTATTCTTAAAAAAAGTATATTCGTATACTTCTCAGGGATTTAAAGATTTGTATAAGTTTGTATCTCTATGATTTCTCAGAGATTAGAACTTGGAAGCGAATGGTATTCAGGATATTCATTTACTTAATAAAATCGAACGAGATTTTTAGTATAATCAAGTCATCTTAGGTTCTCTTCACTTAAAAGCTGGAAAGTGCGTAACATCTGCCAATAGCAATATTGTTCTTATTGGCAATCAAACACGGATTGTCCGGATATTCGTGTACTTTCGCAGGGACAAATTCAACTTCCATTAAAGGCCACCCGCGTTACCGCCGCATTGTTCCCAGTAATTGAGTTTTCCTTGGAAATGATCCAATAAAGTGTTACTTGGGGACTTCGCGCTTTCGCCTCGCAAACGGATGTACGTCACACTCTTGATTCAATGGAGTCAGTAATAATCTTTTCAAGTCAAGGCGAATCCTTGAACTGTATTCTTACCTTTTTATTTTCAAGCTCCTTTGTTTACTTCATTGACGTATCAAGATACGGACAATTATACAAATAAAGACAATCGATAAATTTTTTTTTTCATTAAAGTAAACCAATTCTAGCTGATATTAACATTTTTGAATTTAAACCCATCAAATTCATTAAAACTTCTCTAAGTCTTAGCCTTTTAAGCAACTAGAAACGAAACCTGCTGACATGTATCTTAACAAAATATTACATAGAATTTAATTACTAATTTAGTTCTTATCTCTTAGATTTATTTTATACACGATTTAAATTCAAGTAGTTTTAAGTTTTTGTGGCTAAGTTAAACACTTAGTTTTATTGAAAGTAGCAGTTTTGTTTCTTTGTACTTCGTAACTACACTTCGTACTAATATCTTCCCTTTCTTGACGTGCGTCCGTGTAGTATGGAATGTCGCTATGCCAACCTAACAGCTGACACATGCTATATATATAGCCATGGTAACAACGTTATGAATTTATTAATTTTATATTATTTATTATTTTTTAGTTTTATAGTAGCGAATGCAACGGGTAACTACTAGTATATGTATGTTTTGAACAGTTGACTATACTTAAATTGTCAGAAGCTTTTAAATTAAAGTACTTAAATATTAAAGGAATATTTCGTTTATAAAAAATTACTGACTATGTAGCTTAGGAATGTTCCCAAAAGCCTGAAATTGTCACCCCGCGCATTTCAAAAGGAATTTGTTTCTTTTTGCGTAATGGACGAAGAATCCTAAAATGAATTGAATGACGTTAGACGAGTGGTGGCAAATCATGTTAACACCAGTCTCACGAAATGTAATGAAAATTGTTAAAACTTCCAGAGCCTTTTGCATGTGATTTCCCGTGGGTATTGTGGTAGAATATATTGTTCTCGAATTTCGTTGTGCCTGCGTTTAATTTTATTCTTGCTTTAAGTTTGCAAATTTATTCTGTGAAAAACTTTGTTTAAATTATAATATTAATTGGAAGGGAAGGTTGAACACAATTTAAATGATGAATCTTAAGGCTTATAGTTAATTGTCTGTTAGCTGCGAAAACTACGATAAGGCTCTAACAATATAAATACAACTTGCGCAAAATAATTATTTAGCGACAGTGAAGATGTTTTATTACTTTCATATCGTAATAGTTTTTATGTAAGAACATACATGTTTTATTGTGTTTTATTTATTATTTTACATATTAAGTAAACTTTCTAATATATTCCTTCTTGATAACATAATCTGTACATGTAATTTTTGTAAAATTTCGGTGTTCAATTCGAAATGATAAACAGTTCTCAGGTCGATTCCGTCGAATTCCAAAGTATCCATGAGTCACTGGTGCCTTTTAAACGATGAAAATGGAAGATAGCTATGATAAAGTTGTCTAGTAATCTCGCTTATACCCTATAAATGTTGTTGCCAGACGTCTGCACTTAAACGGACTCGTCTGTTACGTTGCCCCGGGCAACGATTTGCATTTTACTGCGGAAACACTACGTTACGTACATACAGCCTATAAACAAGACAAGTAAAAAACATACTCTATAATTCTGTTTGTTGTTAAGGTTTAAACAATGTCAGATAACGAGTTATACAACATTAAACATGGATTAGCGTAGAAGGCTGTTGTATATATTTCAATGGATAGATAGATATCTTCGAGCATATCCCAATTCATTTATGAAATTCACTCCATGTATCGAATAACAATATGAACGCTTCCGCACATTAAACATAAATCCCTGAACGAAAATGATAATGACAACGTTGCCTTTGTATTTTTATCAGGCAATATTCAGGCGCGAATATATCATCAATTCTAATACATTGGCCAAGATCCAATAGGCCGGTATATAGTTGAAGATTGTACTATCATCCAACTGAGTGTCCGCCAAAAACTTAGACACTGTATGTGCCAAGAGCATTCACTAATACACAGACGACATGATCTTGTTTTTGTTTATATGTATCGGACAATAGCCGAAGTAAATATAGAAAGGACTTGATATCAACGTAGTTTATATCCAACAACAGAGCCAAAGCAATTGACTTTGCTTATAAATTGGAATATTTCTGCGGTCAGCGATCTTTGTGAAAATTTCAGTTTACATTTTACTTTCATAAAATTTAGCAGTTTATACCATTTTAAAAATGTATAACGAAATATGAATATTATATTATAATAATATGTAACTTAAATAAAAATCATACAGTATAGATGCTCCACTCATCAACTATCAAATAAAATTTCTTTTCTCCTAATAACTTTTGAGTTGAAAAATTCTTTCTAGATACGCATTGTGCATTTAAAATGCGCAACAGACTCATGGTAGATAATAGACGTAATATTTTGATCAAACTCCAAATACTATGGGAATAGAATAGCAAGCACATTACAATCAATGAATCAACACTGCGTGGGAAATTTGTGTTTGACAAACAAGTGACATTATATATTTAATCGGCTCTAACGATTTATTCTAACAGAAATCAATGTTGAAGAGCGTATTAATGTCTATCAAAATTGTGTAACAATAATCTTAAATGACGGAACTAACTGGAAGGTCCCTCTTACCGGAGATCGTCTAAGTAGATATCACCGCAGCTCCTATTGCAGCCGACAAACAGTACTGAGCAAACATTACAGTGTTCCTGTTTAAAAGGTGCTGTATACTAGTGAATTACAAAATTACCAGATTTATCACTTTATGTGTCAAGGCAACGATCGCAATGTGGTACGCGGTGTATACCATCTTAACAAGTGCCTTGTTGTTATGAGCAAGCGTATCACTTACCATAAGGTGAACGTCTTGCACTTCTCATTGTCTCGTCAATAAAAAAATAACTATACTAAAACAATCTACGACTCTACGCAATCCAAGGCAGTTATAAACCAGATTGAATAATCATCATCATTACTTCAACCGACAGCCACTCCTGGATATACTTACTGATTTATGCATGTAATAATTTTTTGTTATGATTCATAGTTTAACCTTTTATATGATTTATCGCAAGAAACTTATGCAGTTGGATAGGTAACTATTAAGAACTTGAATATATTCATACGATACATAATAGTGACAAAATGTAAGATAAATATCAATTAGTATTCAGCTGTTTGTCCGTTGATCGCGATACGTCCGGCACCGGCGCCGGCACCAGGCGTCGCCTCAATCATCATTAGATGGTGTCGATTAAACAGTATATACCGGCGTCTGCCAGTCGCTCGAAATCCAGCAAATTTAAATTATAATAAATCTTATTAAGACTCTAGCTAGACACTATCATTACATACGGAATATAAACGCAATATAGATTTATTCTATTGCTGCTAGATCTCTAATGCTAAAGACCGTCTAGGTAAGAAACAGCATAGCTATTATTTCTACCGCCAAACAGTACTGTGCAAACATTACTGTGTCCACGTTTGAAGGGTGATGTAAACTAGTAAATTTACTAGGATAACGAGAATTAACACTGTCTCAGGACGAAAAGCGCAATGTGGTGCTGTGTATACTATATTATCCAGCACCACGTTGTTATGAGCAGTTTTATCACTCACCATCAGTTGAAAGCATTGTTCGTTTCGTCGTACGTCAAAGAAAAATCAAATAAGCACTGTATTGTAAATTTAAAATAAAGATCGATCTTTTTAGTAGGTTCAATGATGTTTTTTTTTCAATTAAAAATACTTCAACATATCAGTTTACCGCTAATTATTTATTTGAAGTCTTAAAGGTCGAGAAAATCACAAAACTAACACCAAAAAAGAGAAGATTTTTCTTATGAATATATTCTAAGAAACATATTAAAACTTAAGTAAAAGTAGATGATTTTCAATTAAAAATCCACGTACCATTGCAACACTTATTTCTTATTTTATACAGTATTATTTAAACATTACTGTGTTACGGTTTGTTTGGCGTCATAACTAGTAAAGTTACTAGGGATACGGAATTTAACATCTTCAGTGTCAAGCAATGAACAATATGGTGCAGTGGTGGCCCTAACTGATATTATATTGTTATGGGTGGTACTACCGTCAGGTGATCGTCTTTCTGGTCTAGTCGTTTTAATTTAAAAAAAAATTACTAGATTACCCTGCACTTTGTCTAATTGTAGCTTTTAGGGATAATCTTTATTAATGCCAGCAATGGGCGATAATGGACATTAACTGCAATTGTATTCGAATACACATTGTACTGTTGCCAGCGATGAAAATGTTAATTCCCCGTAATAATCAATGATTTCCAACAAAATGGTATTATTTAACCTCTTTATTCAAGTGACTATTAAGAAAAACATATTTATAATGACATTATTATAATTTACTAGATAATTTCTTGTAACAATTATATGCTTTATTATCACATTGGGTTTTCATGTTTGACTTCATTAAAGAAAAGGCTATGAATTGTGTCCATTTACGATAGATATTTCAGAAATGATTTGATAAAGGCTAGATAATAACATTTCTGCGACACCTCTTTTAGGATACGAATTGCTTTGACTATTACGTACTAAATTCAGGGACAAACCACACTCTTAATAATATACTAACCTGTCACACCGCTGTCTTAAAAGCGTGAAAGGCACTTAGTGTTCAATTTATCTATTAACACTAATGCCCGTAGACAATTCCTTTAGGTTTTCTTAATGTACATATCACAGAAATATTCATTTAAATTAAACTAAGACTAAAACTTGACACAATTTCTATGAACTTTAGTGTTTAAGTAATCTAATCTCGGAAGTTTATAAAACTACTCATTTACAAAGAAAATAAAATAAATGTTATTTATTTAAATAAATAAATAATTATTATGTTTCGTTATTATATAATGGACGATTACAAATTTGTACTAATTATTACTAATTAAATGGAAATGTATACAAAACTTACTTGGACCCGCTGACATCTGATGAGGCTTTGCGTGTGCGTTAGTATCCTTAACACCATATGTTCAATCGTGCTCTGTTCCTCGAAGACCATCCTCGCCAGGTCCAACAGGACCTGGTTCCTTTTCACTTCCAATTGTGACCTTTCATACAACTGCGCGTTGCGTAGACCGATGCCGCAAAATTGAAGGTAAGAAGCGAAAACCTTTTCATCGTTCACCGTGAAAGGGCCATCGCTCTGTTTATTTATCACCTGTATAATAAAGATATAATTTGTCATAGTAATATTATAATTAAATTATTCCATCTCATTTTCACATTTCTCGAACGATCATAGAATACAGCATTAGTATGCAAAAATCGTGTTCTGATTTGAAGAGTATTAATAGCTAGTGGAATTACTGAAGTAATGATTTTAATTTTATGTCCCAAAATAATAAACACAATGTATTTTAGTATTTCTTGGGCTACCGAGCACTATATTGTTAAGAGTCGGCGTATCACTGACCATCAAATGAACGTCTCGCTCATCTTGTAAGTTCGTCGAATAAAAAAATAGTTACCTGAGCAACGCCGATAACTTCTCCGCTGATATCCTTAATCGGCATACACAGGAGAGATCTAGTCTTGTAACCAGTTTGCTGGTCGATGTCGTGGTTAAACCTCTCGTCCTAAAACAAAATTAATACATTTAATAATAGCAATCAATTCCATCAATTGCCGTCCATTGTATTTAAGAACTTTAAAAGTGAGTATCTACTTTGAATGAATCCAAATGAAGATAATATTCATTTTCAAAAGACAAATTGAAATTATTAATTCGATCCATTAGTGTATAATATAAATCAGTACAGACGAATCAATTGTAATAATGTAATAATGGCATTCCCGTTTAAATAGCATCCCTACAGACACCCACGCGTAAGAGTGATATTGTGATACGCCGTCATAGTAAACGTAAACGCTGAGAAAGTATTATAATTATACTAAATGACGTAAATGTATGAATGACAAATAAAATATGACATCTGAATGTTAAAAAAATAAAATAACCCATATTATATCATTTTTGTTAACTGAACTCGGGCATTCTAAGAGAAACAGTATAGGCCATTTATTTAGCAAGCTGGCCAAGAATGGATCGTATGTTTTATGTTCACGAACGCTACTGTTTTTAGAACATACAAGTTTTCTCAATATTATTTCCTTAACCGGAAACTCAACCAGGAACTCAAGGATATTAAGGGTATCAAACACGCGTCTCCTCGAGAGGATTATATTGTTTGACACCTTGAGCTATCACGCCTCCATAATACGAATACATTGCAGATTTTTTTTTTTGGTATCATTCTCTCTTCATGGTTTGAGTCTTTGTTTGCTTTATTTTTCTTTACTCTTTTTATCTTATTTCTTTTTCTTTCCCCAGCTGTTCTCTTCTTTCATTCTAAATTTATATATCTTTCATTCTATACAATTTTTCTTTCTCTTCTTCCTGGCATCGCCTCCCAGACCTAAGTTCATCGCATGTTAAATTTTGTTTTATTTTAAGTTTTATTACTTTTATTTTGTGCTTATTGCTTATTATTTATTTACATTTTTGCCATATCTCTAATCCTTATACCTTTTAAACTGACGACTTTACATTATATTACAAATTTTTAAAACTTACACTAAGGGCTAGTTCTATTTAGTTTTGCTATGCTATTTAGTTTTATTTATTACGATTTTACAAAATTTTATGAATTTGAGGCAACTTTTAGCATCACTGATCAGAGGCGATGCTGCCAACATTGATCTCATTCTCTAACACGATTTCACTATCGGCTCTCTCTTTCCCAAATTAGGGACAGAAGATAATATGCACTACGGTCTGGTTCACCGCAGGGTCACGAAGACACGAGGGACTCTCCTTGCAATTGAATTGATGCAAGTACTCGGAGAATCCCCCGTGCCACGTGAACATCTGGTGGACCAGTCACGTGTCCAGCTCTAATCGACACATTGCAGATATTTTATAAATTATATTAATTTCTACTCTGTTTAACATTATCTGCATCAGGCATACTTAATTTCTATAGGAACTAGATCAAGAGGGTAACCGGAGTGCGGTAGGCGCGACCGCAGACCGCAGCCGTCCTTTATGATATAAAGACGGGCTCTTATTACTAATAGCTAGTACTACTGTAAATATATATGAATATTGTCTAAATGAAAATTGTTTTTATTTATTACGATGCTAGATGTAAGTATTACAAAATTTCAATAGAATTATTAAATACCCCAAAGACATCCTTTTCTGTTTTTGTTCCCTTCTGAATTATTGTTTTGTTTTAATTTTTAAAGGACTACCTTTGATTTGTGTACCATTTCTAACAAAGAAAATCATTAAAGACGGACATCTTTAAGAGTTTTCCTTGACTTAACATAAATAGACTCCTCTTTCCTTTTTTATTAGTCACAAAAATTATTTACGTATTAACAATATAATTGGCTTTATAATACAAATGTAAGTAACATGTTACGAATAAATATAGCTAGTAATTGAAACGTATTAATTAAAATACTCAATATTTGGATACGTTAATATGTATGACAGCTATTTGTATGCTATAGTATTTTTATGCTAATTTAAATAATTAATTTTAATCGATGAAGTGATATGAGGAGTAACGCAATTCACCTGATGGTAAGTGATACGCTTGCACATAACGTGGCGCTAGTTACGGTGGTACATACTGCACTACATTGCGCTCGTTGTCTTGCGACTAAGATTTTAACTCTGGTTATCCCAGTAATTTCAGTCATTCAGCAGTGACAGTAATTTCATTAGCTTACAACGCATTCAAACATGAAAACTAATGTTTGCATTGTTTGTCAGCTGAGTAGGTAACTAGACAGTCTCCATTACAGAGACCTACCACCAGTATAAAATGAAAATGAAAGACTAGATAATATAATAAACCATAAGCTATACAAACAGAAGGTCAACAAAAGCAAAATGTAACGGAACTGTTTTCCATATTTATAATTTATGGCGCAATACGCTGGAATCGCGGAGTATACAGACGCAACTCGGCGACACGAAAACGTCTGTAGGAGACCGTTTTCAAGAATATGGCCGGAAGCCAAGACGAGTGTAGCTTCAACGTACAACTACGTGTAAGCGAAACGATCCATCGATTTCACGAAATGATGCACCGACGTAATAGTGATGCAGTGGTATGGAATTGGATTATTTGGGAACTTGAATATTTATAAACATGACACTCATGATTCCATTTCGTAACATCGAACCCGTTCGTGATTATCATACAACAAAATCTTATCTCATTCTTTTAAAAATCGATTTCACTTACTTTTGTAAATGATTTTTGAAAGACTAATAATGATTCTTAAAAGTCCTTTGGTCAGTGTGGGCCAAGACCAACTAAAACATCATTTTTAATTTTTATTTTTATGTTGGTCTAGTTCTTTATTATACTATGTCTGTCATTCTTCCATACCATCCCAATTCCTTATTTCTTTTATCCCTCTTAATAAAGAAGACTAAATTTTCTGTATAATTTCGCTTATGTCTAATACATTTGTTCCTTATATTTTGCTTATCCTATTTATAATTTTGTTTCTCTTGTATTCACTGGGATTCACATCGAGCTGCTGCACCAAAAGGAATGAGTAAGAATGCATTTAAAAGAACTTAGTCCTCACTACCAGACTACTACCGAAAAAATTCTATGACTGTTAAAATCTTTTCATTGAGGCTGAAATTATCACTTGCTCCTCATTGTAGTAAGTTCATTATCATAGAATTTACAAACCTTTGTTACCAGGAATGTATAATTATGGAGCGACGGCGGCGAGCCAACGTGCTTACATTCTTAGTACGCTTTACGTATCCCCTATTGTAGGTGTGAACAGACCAGATTATATTTGAATATCAGTGGTATTTAAATATCACTTCAGCTATAATGGCTAACCAGTCTGGTATGAAAAACTATGAACTAATTGCTAAGTTGAGACAATTTTAAATTTATCTTCTTTAAGAATATAATTGATTTAGATCTTAAAAAGTTTTTAATTAAGTGAAGTGTTAGAACATTGTCGAAATAAAAGAAATTCTGATAGCCCCATTCTGTTAATTTGTTAAGTATTGTAAGTAATAGTATACTTTAAAAATCCCATTTGTATATAACATTAATATTATCGTTAAATAATAATGGTTAAATGTTTAAAAGATAGGCAATCCAACAAGTCAAGTGTCAAGGGATTGCGGAGTTAATTCGAGTTTGAGTATACTTAAAGGAAAAGTTTTCACCGCCTGCAAATTGTGAATTGTGGAAAGATTCACCAGTTTTATAATAAAAAAATTGAGCAATTGTTTACATTATCACTTCATCGTTTATTAAACTTGTGTGGTGCAATCTATTTAATATCAAGAAAAGATTATTATTATCAATTGTGAAGAATTGATCACAGAAAGATAAAGAGCACGTGATTTTACAAATTACATACATTTTCAAAATTCTATTATAGTAAGAATTTTTTCTTTTCAGAAAACTGCTTTATCACCTTCTCAACACAATTAATGTCTGAAACATTTAATTTTGCAATTCATTTAACATAATGATTAAACCTATGTGCGTCGTCAAATCAAGGTAATTTTATTTAATATTAATATATTAACTACGCTGCTTAGGGTTTTTCATCCTTAATGGTTTTGATATTGTTATGATAATTCGTTTAAACCTTTTGTAGTGCCTACCTCAATACAGGCTTCTTTAGACGCATGTATAGTTGATTACCATCGCGTCATGTCATGACTTATTGTTCATATATCTAAACGATCTGTTAGCAATAAGCTTGACTTTGAATCACATTACAAATGAAGACCACACACAATAATGTTTTTCAATCGTAAATATTTATATCTTATCTTTGCCGCATAGCATAAATACATATTTATGACACTATGACGATAAGTATACACAATAAAAAAATTATTACTTAAACATATTACCATCATCACGTAACTTAAAATAACAATAACCAAAACTAATTGTTATTACCTACAAATATTATAAGAGATATTTTATGTTTTGTTTTCAACTTATTCCCATTCAACAAAAAATAAGTGAGAAAACTGCAAATCGCAAAAACTAAAATCAGTATGTAAAGTAAAATGATAATTACCAAATTTTTTGTTTATTACTAATTGTGCAAACAGCTTTGAAAAAATAATGTCAACATAAAATTCTTTTCAACATAAATACTTGTTGGTAATTTAAGAAATTATAGTGACATTTGCATAGTTTACTTCATTGAAATTTTTTGCTAATAATGAATTAAAGTCATTAAACTAAAATCTCGTTAAATTGCACAATTTGTAGTGGCTGCGAAGATAGAGGGTACGCTATAACGTCTATTTTCCATTTTCGCTGGTACAAACGCAATATTCAATGACTACACTACACCCGCAGCACACAGGATATACAGAATACGGTATCGTAATAGGTACTTTATTGAAGGCGACATAGAGTTCACATTTGTGACGAAATGTCTGTGGGTGTAGCAGTTAAATTCTATCTAGTGCAATCATTTAACGAAATTTGTATGTAAATTGTTTTCATAAAGCACGGGAGCGCGGATCAGGCCCCGCCCGAATAGCTTAACGTAGCAAGGTCAATATTTTGGATTGATGCCAACCATCACGTTAATCTTCTATAAGTGTAACTACGTCATATATTGATTAAGCAATGTAATTTTATGGGTACGCGGCCTTCAGTGTAACAAGCAATTTGAGCAGTCAATTGAAATTGTTTAAATGACTCAACCATGAAAAGACCATGAGAATAATGAATGAAGCAAAAGATCTAACGAAACAAACTATAGACATCGTTTAACTTTAAAAGCACTTTACTACAAATATAAACAATGACCATGAAAAGTAAAAAAAAATTAACAATTTTTTTGTTTAATGACGAGTCACGAAAACGCGTTCAGTGTGACTTTTAGATGAAGATAATAACAATAGACAACTTCTCAGTTAACATAATGTAAATTGATATATATGAACACTTGATACCGCAAGTAAAGCTAAACATTGCAAGATCAAATACGCAATACGTTTACGCAATATTATTCAATGATAGATACTATGAAGGACATAACTCCCAAGAGACTGAAAGCAGATAAGGTCTACTAGTGCCAGGCCCCCCACGGGCTGGACCGAAGATCTTAAGGTTGCAGGTAACCGCTGGATGTGAACGCAGGAGCAATCGTAGCAGACATGCGTCAGGGATACCTATGATCGAGTATCACGTATCAGCGTAGGCTGATGACAACTGTTATGTAAAGGTTGCATTTTTCGAACACCCGCAAAGAGGTTCCCCTTATAAATTCCCAAGCTTGATTTCTGGAGAACAAAATTCCCGAAAAATGCCCTCCTGGTAGACAGCGGTAGAAATCATTTGTTAACATAGGAAAAGTGGACTAGTTTGAAATACTCTCAATTCAAAATAATAGCTGAAAATCGGAATAGTTTTACTCTCCCTGACCGCCAAACTTCAATTTGAAGAATAAACCTCATGATGATGATGATGTGATCATCTTTCAGCTGTACCATAATCTTTCTTTACCAGAGAAAGAAATTTGAGCCGTTTATTTACTATATTATATTTCAAATTTATATTTGAGACCGGAAATTCTATACTTATGTGTACTTATAAAAATACGCAATTTTGAAAATATATCATGTTATGCTTTTGGTACAGAAAAATTAAAAAAACTTTTAGTAGTAGTACACAATTAAAAAATGATAGTTTATTTAATACTAAATAACTACTACTACGCAGTTAAATAATCATATTTAAATTTGGGAAAACGAATTCACCAGCGAGTATAAGCGATTTTGAAATATTTAAATTATTTAATAACGAGCCTGTTGACACACTACTACAATTTTGTTTGGTCTGATCTTGTCATTAAAATTTTTATGCAAATGTAGTCCTGGTATTTAATATTTTAAGGACAAGTTATGTGATTAAATTCAACACTTGTAGACATACAGACACGTTACACGGTTGGTACGCCATAGCGTTTTTGTTCCGTTTGGGTCATTTCAAAAATTCCTTAATGATGCCTAAAGAATTCACTGATTTTTCTCTTCGTTTTCGACCACATTAACAGATAATAACATGTTAATTACAATATAATGAAACACCAACATGTGTGAGAATTTTAATTGTGTAACTGTTGCTATGTCCTAATTCTCAATAGCAGAAACAACTGGTTTTATAACATACAAATGCAGATTGTTTAGAAACTTTATAATTTGTTTATGTTGTTAAAGTGAAAAAAAAAATTGATCCTAATAAATTGACGCCCTACTCATAAATAATGTAAAGCTGCAACCAAAGTCTTGATATATGATTAGAAACGGTTTTAGGTCGCCATTTTGGGATATAAATTGGTACGCGTCATTAGCATGACGTCGGACATTGGACTGACATC
Organism: Pachliopta kotzebuea; assembly: GCA_018246255.1. Taxonomy (NCBI): domain Eukaryota; kingdom Metazoa; phylum Arthropoda; class Insecta; order Lepidoptera; family Papilionidae; genus Pachliopta; species Pachliopta kotzebuea. The sequence continues at coordinate 563 of DWLS01001128.1, read as the reverse complement.
ACGAACGATCAAAAGAATTATAGTGGGTTGAATATTACACAATACTTAAAAGATTGTATACCAAAAAGAAACAGCTAACCTTTGTTTTTTTTGTACATGTAAAGAAAAGAAAAGAAAAAAATTCTGAACCCAACTAGTAAGTCACCAATTGAATTTGGAGATATTTAAGAAAAGCGAATTATTACTAGTATAAAAGGTCAACAACAAAGGTTTGCGGTGAACTCTCTCGAGTTCACATTTGCGACTCTCCAAAGAAATTGTTTTATTTTCTTGACATTTCTTTAAATATATACCCGACTATGAAAATATCATATTCATAAAAATAAGGTTAAATCAAGTTTTGGCTCTGAGTTTACCAATCTTACCGTTTACGACATGCTAATCGAAGTACGAGAGCTCCCCGCTCGAGTTAAAAACTTTGATACTTTGAAATACCGAAAATCTGAGATGGAGTAGATTGGTATTTAAAGTTTAAAAATAGCTTATCGATTACTATATAACTCTTTTCTATTAAAAAAATATTACAAACGTACTACTAAGTTTTCATTAATAATCAACGACCT
>DWLS01001127.1:0-23608 GCA_018246255.1 Pachliopta kotzebuea | reverse complement strand
TTCGTGCAGATCGACGTTCCTCTGGTACCATTCCGCACCCGTAGCTTTACGGGTGAAGCGGTTCTGGAGGACTTGGAAGCGTAGAAGTATCAATGTAGATCATCAATCATTTATCAATAGCTTAGTGATCTAAATGAATTAGTTTTCGGTATATTGAGATACTGGTATTAGATCTCCGTTACCAGAGACCGTCTAGGTAGATACTACCGCAGCAGCTATTTTTACTGCCAAATAGTAATAAGCGAACATTACTGTGTGAAAGTTTGAAGTGTTATTACTGGGGTCATAAAACTTAATATTTTACGTTTTAAAACGACGGGTGTAGTTTCGTTCTGTATATACCATCCAAACCAGCGTGTTCACGTTGTTATGGGCAAGCGTATCATCTACCATCAGTTGAACTAGATATTCTCATCGCTTCGTGTCATAAAAAAAAAACTACAAAGGGCACGCGGCACATTTATTACTGTGTACCAGTTTAAAAATATCCTTCGGCCGTTAAAGCAATACGCGAAAAGGGCAGACCGTAAACAAACAAGCGGCGGCCAAAGGAGAACGAGTGACGGTATGTGATATATTCCAGGAACTCAATTTAAATGTCAAAATTATGCCTCGTTATGGCGGTGAGGTCGCGGCATTGGCAATGGCCCGTTTTTTTTCCTCCTTCTCGATACAACCTTACCGGCTCCTTACTAAGCGAAGGTAACTCACGCGCCTTATATAGATCTGAATCGATTCGCGAGCAGCCGACCATACCTAGCTATGCGAATTTTTGATCTAAATTATAATTTACATGTTTAGTGTCAATCATTATCTTTTTTATATTTACGTTCTCCCGCAAAGTTGGACAGGGAATTGTACTATCTCTTTATTCATCACTTCCTCCTATACATGTGGTATTTTTGTTCTCCTATTACTTTTATATTCCTTCCTTTTTTCTTTACTTCTACTACCCTTTATTGCATTTGATTTTCTCTCCGATAACCGCTCTGCAGTATTTTAAGAACATCAGTGTAAGTTATTTCAAAATTTGGATTATACTCAAAAAATTTTTAGTCTACAAAGCGAGGAGACGAGCACGACATTTCCTCATGGTAAACTTGGGAAAATATTTTGTAGCATAAAATATTAAGTGAAGTAATGTGGAGTATGCCAGAGAAATTACTGGAGTAACGAGACGTGAAACCTCACGTCTCAAGGCAACGAGCGTAATGTGGTGCTGCGTATACCATCTTAACCAGCGTCACATTGTTATGGTTAAACGTATCCTATCGTGTGAACGCCTTGATCGCATCGTAGTATAAAAACAAGAGTCGTTACTCCATTAATTTTACTATCTAGAACACCCTTTAAACCGGGAAATGGTAATCGTTATCCACTACTATTTATCGGTGGTGAAAGAAATAAGTAGGCCAATTACTACCTAGACGGTTATTGAAATCGGAGACCTACCGTCAGAGAAAGAAACGAATAAGAGGCAGCTGATACAATAGCACCTTATATCTATCTATTTATATGAGAACCAGTAATAATAATTGAATACTGTTTTAATAGTTGTATAACTAATAAATATTCATGAACAACTTTTTTTAAGAGCAAATAGTATGGGTGGAATTTCGAGCATAAAGCACCTCATAGTCTAAATGCGGAAAACAGTGCCGGCCATCAATTATCTGCTAAAGAATTATAAAAACTTACAACCTAATAATTGTCTAAACTCTGAATGAGTCGCGTTTTACTTCCAGTTAGTAATAATTACAGTAAAAAAGTAATCTATCAATGTGACCACTGTCGGACGCTCATGAGTCACGAGCATCACCATAATCCCTTGTAACAACGATCAGTGGATACTATGAGAGCCTTGATTCATCGCACCTTATATAGAAGTATCCGGTATGTTTAATCTATTTATATAATATATAAGTGTATTACCAATAATAACAAGTGCCGTGTTTTACAATACTAGCATTTTATTATTCTTTTTTATTCGGGGTGTAAGAAGCCAAGCTTACCTTCTCGCGGTGCACCCTGTGCCAATCAAGAAACGACACCCTGGCTCTTCACCAACCCTCATTGAGCCAGTGTGGTGGGAGACAAACCAAACCCTGTCCATTATTGGTGGAGGCCTATGTCCAACAATGGATGTCTATCGGCTGTTGATAAAAATGATAATGTTTTTCTTCTGCCCGTCGACTATGATGCAGAAGAAGACACTACTTACTCTTGATACCGAGATATCATAAAAAGATTTGATATCTATAACTATGAACGTAATGTAGAAATGTAGATGATGAATTTTAAATAAGCTAAGAGAAGAAATGACCTCGATCCTGTTTACTTTGCTGGTGATGATATGTTAAGAGTTGTACTCACCGGCACGGAAGACCTCGCCGCAGCCGTCGCAGCGGCTGGCGAACTGGGCATCGTAGCAGTTGCCGCAGTAGATCTTATCGAGCTTGGAGCCGAACTGCTTGTCTACCAGCGACACGCGGCACTTGGCGCACAGGAAGCATGCCTCGTGCCAGTGCTTGTCCTTGTACGACAAGTCCTGTAGAAAAACGGGATCGCGTTAGCTTCAACATATAACTGAGGTTCGTAACACAAGTGGTTTTATTCGAAGGGATTATAATGAAGAATGTAAAACTTGTACTGTTCCAGAAATTGTAAAGTAAATTAATTTTAACTACTACACCTCAAGGGACCCAAGCTAACCTTTTCTGCTCGTGGTACACCCTGCTAATAAACAAACGAGGCTCCGTATCCCCACCAACTCGTATTAGACCAGCGTAGTAGGAGACGGCCCAAATATCCCCGCTATTGGTGAAGGCTTACATCCAGCAATAGACGTCTATCGGCTTATGATGATGATGAACGACTATTATTATGAAAATATTAATTCTGTACCAAACTTTTTTATTCTGAATACCTTAACAAATATAGAAGTCGCTGCAATAATTTGCATAAACAAAAACCTTCATTAAATTTTCATTCCGCATAAAACAAAAAATATAACCAGATGTACATGTTTTAAGATAACAATGAATGATGGCTTCATGAGCACTTGTAACATACATTATTAATGATTGCAACAACAACACTCGAGTCCGTTGAATCAATGTGGGTAGATATTAAAATGTTGCGAGGCTAATGGCCATCTCATAATCGTCAAGCTTAGTCATTATCATTAACTGTTTACCACCTACCAGTAATAGAAAGTCACATTATTTGAAACAATATACCTAGTTAGATTGGCTATATTCATTGTATGACTTTGTCTTTTCAAATTTAATAGTATCAGTATTTAAATAGATAATATTATACAAAATTAAATATTTTAGGAAGTTAAAGTTAATTGAGAAGTTTTTAAAAAGACTACACTGATAGTCGAAGGTAAGTTCTTATGTCAGCAAATATGAAAGTTAAAAGTTTATCAGTAGCTGTTATTCAATTTAACTTTTGAAGCTGTTCGTAAAATTTGATAATTTTAATACGTTTGTTCTAAGCAACAGAAATACATCTAAGTCAATCAAGCCTACATAATTTGGATAGAGGGTTAAAAAACCATAAATCAGAGGTGGCGGGAAACCGCTGGATGCAAACAACACAGGACCGATTAGAGGAGATCGTTGGAAGAGGCTAATGTCCAGCAATGGGTGTTTATCGCCTGATGATAATAATGAAACAAAGTTGGAAATTACTTCATTGCTAATACAGTTCGGCCTATTGTTATGTACTGCTGAATATAAACCTTAGGTTAATTATGTACAAGTAAAACTATGAAGTATGTTTTGGATAACCAAATTGTTATGAACCTTGAGATAATATTATCAAGTTCACCAAATGCATAAGTTGTACTAAATACTAAATGAATTATTTTCGGAAAATTAGTTTCATAAGTATTTCAAGTCTTTACAACTATATCTAGATTTGGAGATATAAATAATCCAGGCGCACTTTATGATGTATGACTGAAGTAAGATTCAATAACTTACTACAGTTAGGTAATTGATGTAGTACAATTCGACATTTTAAATTTATCATTAATAATTCACAAGAGCTCAGGTTAATGTATTTGCGCAATACTTGGATCAAATTCAAATAATTGACCTGTTCGAAAACCTGATTCATCATATTTTATGGTTCAAGAGGCATCAATTTCTAACTGGAACGCGATTCAGGTTCACCGACCAAGTAACGATTTGAAGTTTATTGAATTTCATTTATAACGTAGATGTTTTGCGATGTCTGATCGTTATTATATTGGAATTAAAGATTATTATTCAATTGTGATATTCAGCCAATTCTAAAACCGTCATGGCGCTAATTCTAGTTATCAAATTCTCATACTTCTGTACGTTACTTGGAGATATCATCTAGCTGTTCGCTCCAAAGACGTTTTCAGTTCACAGGCAGCCGGTGTGAGAAGCATGTTTATGGTTCTTATGAAAGCCAAATGACATTTAATATACAGACGGACCGTGCACAACGGTCGTTGACGAATGCTTTCAGTTTCAAAATAAAGCTCCCCTCTTTCTATGTTCTATTCTTGGCAGCCCGACAAGAACTCAAAAACCCGCGCTTAAACTAAATATCGTAATGTCAATAAAATATGAATGTTTATTTTGGCCGATTACGAAACACTTAGTTGGATCGTATTGCTTATAAATCTCCAGAGTATCGCCTGATAGATCCACCCATGGCTCCTCAAGGTTGAGCATGAAAAGAAATCGTCTAAAATTCTGTATCGGAGCCAAAAATAGTTCATCTGCAGCGTCGGTGTTTGTTTTCGAAATACGCAATGCTGATTTATTCAAAACTGGACGAGCTGAAAAGTACTTCTTATGTAGTTAATGTTCTGTTGTGTACTCGTTTCTATTTATAATGATATACAATTGGTTTAAAATAGAATTTGCAACGGTTTAAACTTGCAAATGATACTCGAAAATTTTTAAATTGCTTGTTATATCAGATTTATGATTGAAATTCAATTAGCGCGGAGATATTTCAGTGCGCAGGAGCAATTGTACGGCGTATGCTATATAGATGTTCTGACAGGAAAAGTCATACGTTATATATGTAGATTAATGTACAGTACTGTGTATTCATGTATCACTTTATGTTGGCTTGGCAGCGCTAACTGGGGCCGTGTGCAGAAGTACGCCCGAAGAATCTGGGCCGGCTGGAGTGACATAACTAAATTTGATCAGTGTAACAAAGCTAAGCAATGCCATCCCATCTGATGCTATTCTAAGGACGACATTCGAGAGACGATCTTTGATGATATTTTAAGATTGCATACACTGCATTTAGTTGCACACATTATTTATACATGTAGTACTTTACAATTCGTAAGTAATATAATATTGGTATTTGATTATTTATACACCATTACATATTTTGACATACATATGCGAAACGAATGAAATAATTAATAATTTTCTTAATATAATTGATGGCGATTTTAAAAGAGATTGTAAGGAAATTTAGGCTCATTCAGCTCACCTTGGAGTCGATACCAATGGTCTTGTTGCACTCTTCGCAGCCATTGGCGAAGACGCTCTCGTAGCACTTGATGCAGTAGGGGTGCTCATCGCGGAGCACGTACCGCTGACCAGTCAGGGACTCGTCACACTGCCAGCAGCAGAAGTGACCACTGTGCCAGTCCTTGTTCATCGCCTTGGTGTATTCACCGCTGAAAATGAGCTGAGGGCAAAAAAAACATAGGTTGATTTACATAGAACTGAATAATTCAAACTCTATACAAACAAACTGCGCAAAATTGGCACCGTCCAAGGAGCGGTATTTTGTAATTTGATATTACGTTTTAACGTATCTATGAAACTGTGTTACCCTAATTCGTAAATATGTACCTTAAATTAAGTCGGGTATGTGCGGGTGGCCAGAACGGAGGACCTAACCATATTGACATGCAATCAAACGCTACTTGTCCTAAAGGTCGAACGCGATCGGTAATCGACACTTGGCCGTCACAGATGCACTAGCGTCACATTGCACTTCTCACGGGGGTCAAGGGGATTGGCCACCACTGCGCATACCCGTCGTCGTTGGTGGTGGTGGTGTTCGTCTGATCGACTTCGGTGACGGTGACCTCGCCATCCTTGGACTCCCTACGCTTCGATGTTTTCTTGACCTTCCTGGTCTTTCTTTCGGTGGTGGTATACTGGACTTGTACGTCTACGTCGGCCATGGCAGGAGTCGGGGCTGCCTGTTGTCGGGGAGGAAACGATATCACCGAACGCGGTCGCGACCCGAATTCGAATGGCGAGCACCGGTGGCTGAATTGGAGGAATTATTCCAGAATGTTGTGCGGCGCAGGCGGTCGCGCCGGTGGGGGGAGTTTCTGATTTAAATTTGGAAGAGTGACGGAGAGGGCAGGTGCGCGGGCGTCGCTTCCGAACGCCAAGCGTTTACCTCCCGCTCCGCTGCGGAGATCCGATACTACCCGGACACCCGACGAACGTAGCCCCCGTCATACATCAACTGTGTTTTGACGGAATCCCTTACACTTAGCCAGCTCACGGGCGGCGTTCAATTCAAATTGGCATAGTGTTGAGCCCTTTATGACCTGTCAATTTGTCGTCACCTCATTAGATTATCATCCGTTGATTGATCAGAACCTTACCGAGGGTCATACGCCTTGTATTTGTATCCATAACAACCAATGATATATGAATAAAAATTGTTCCTTTGCAGAATTTGTTTTAAGGCACATCTTACATTAATGCTTAACCAGTTAAATTTTGAGGAATGTGTTTATTAGGATAATTAATGTTAGATCAAGAACGAAACAAACATAAACATTTTATTAGACAATGGACGTTTGGAAACACTGTAACAATATGCTTTGTTATTCTTCGTTACATCAAAGATGGTACGTTTCGAAGAATCTGTTGAGGCACATTTAGAATGGTGCCGATTGACGGATTTACTACACGTGTTTCTACTTATTTCCCAAGGTAATTAGAAATTACCGCATAATAGAAATTGTTATAATAACCATCTATAAAATGTATTAGGTACAATATTTACCTGTTGTGGAAACAACTTTCTTTCTCTCTCACTCAACTCATAAAATTCAGGCAGTGGTTAATTACTTATCTTATGAGTGAAAGATCCCGAATTTGATTCAGGGTCTTGGACAGAAGTAAGTTTTTTCGTTATATCAACCAACTACAATTCTGAGGGTAGTCATACAAGTGATAGGTAATCTAGTTTTTGTAGTTGTGTAATTGTTTCCCATGTTAAGTTGTAGGCCTCACAAAGGGACAATTCTGTCAGTTAGTCGGGCAATCAGAGAATTTAAAATAAATTGCTACTATAATTTATAGCATATTTTAGTTTTTGAAGTGGCATTAGATAAAAATCACAAGATCGGAGAGGGACATAGAAAAAAAATTTACTCAAAAGTGGGACATGAGACTTCAAAGGTTAAGAAACACTGATCTACAGCATCTTTTTCACTTACACCACATTACTTTATCGTATATATGTAAAAATATTCTATATTTTTAATATACTATATAAATAGTTACATATATTTTCTTTTGATTCATGAATATTTAAAAAATATAATCTTTACTATATACATTTACGTATCATAAAGATTTTCTATACTCAGGTTAACTGGTAGTATTTGGCAAAAACGATTATGAGACTATGTTGCTCTCTTCAACTAAGTATTAATAAATAAGTTAAAGAGTATAAAAATAGTTTAAGCTTTAAAAATTCTAAGTGTTCGTAATTCGGCGAAAACCGAAATGTCTAGACGTTGAAGGAAACGGTCGATGCGTTGTACCAGCAAGGTCTTGGTCAGTGAGATTCATTCACCGGCTTAAAAATAAATGTTTTTCATGTTTCCTTCATACGTGGGAGGTATACGTCCATACGTACAAATTGATACAGGACAGACAAACCGTTATATATATACATACATATGAAGACGATGCACTGTCTAATCTATATTACGTAACATAACACAAAGTTAACGAAACATTAAAAAAATTCCTTCGTACCTAATTCTTGAATAATACCAAATTCAAGAAATGTATTTGTATTAATTTATATATTATCATCATAATCATCATCAGTCAATAAATGTCTAAACTTAGACATAAGACTCTCTAATCCTTGTGAATGGTCTCATACCCACTTAATAAATAATTATTTAATATATAATAGAAACATATATAAAAAAAAACGTAAAAAATTTACATTAAGCTTAATTTTTTTTATATCATTCTTTGTATATTATTAATATTCGCTTTATAGATTATCGAGATTTTTTTATTACATAATCATTAATAACCTAAGAGGTTTTCATCATTAGCCAGAGAGTTAAAGTTTAACTTGAATTTTAAAATATACTTAATTTAAACTACATTTTTGAATACAGTGTGTTTATAGAACATATGATGGTAAGGTTAATAATTTTATTTATAATTTTTGTCTCCATTTACAGTATGATCTAAAGTACATACATATATTTACTGAATGAATGAATGAAATTAGAATTGACTCTCTTACTAAAGGAACCAAGTGAGCCAAAGCATGAGACAAGCAAATTATTTTTTTTAAATCTAAATATTTCTGAATTCTTGGTAGATTTATGTAAATATATAAACAGGTTTTTTTCTTGAATGATTTTTTACTAACTAATGATTTGTGTTTTTGTTTGTGATGTATAATAACGATGCATTTTAAAACCTAGTAAATGTCTAATAAAAATGTTGATTATTTCAAGGAGATTGTACACTTCATACTCATTTTTTTTTTGAGGAGAAATCTTCCAAAGATACCTTGCTTTTGGGATAAATACAGAGTTATGTGGAATTTATAACTAGTAAACCTCTCTCGGTGTCAACATTGTCTTGCGGGAGGCCTCGAGGTCTCCTACTGAACGCACTGGTGCCTCTCTACATCCTAAGCTCATTCCAGGAATAGTCGTAACCTTCCTCATCAGACCCCACAAAAAAAAACCAGGATCACTTCATTCTTGTCGTCCACCCCAGTCCTATTCATATTAGTCTTAGACTACAGAGCAGTCTTAGTCCTCTAGTCATAATTTACCATATCGCCAACAATATCCTACGCTTCTAGTTTGATCACCAATATAAATACATCTTTATCTTAAAAAGTTTATATGTACGAATACGTTCATTTTCGTAGTGTTGCTATCCCAAAATTGCAATAATAATATTGTACTGAATAAAAAAAAATCGTTCATCAAGTAAATTGATTACAGCAGGCGGCAACCCACGCTTTTCACGAACAAATAGTGTCATCTGAGCTTTTCTAGGGATTGGATAAGAATCTTAAAGCTTTCGCTATAATACTATTAATCTTATACTAGGTGTTACTAAAATTGCTATGAATCACAGTTTTTATATTTTTTTTGATATTTTCCGAATAAAGATCATGTAATTTTATATTCCAGGAGGAGACGGAATGATCAAAGCGTTCACCTGATCGTAAGATACGCTAGCCCAAAACAAGGTAATGCTAGTTAAGATGGTATAAACAGCACCACATTGCGCTCGTCACTTTGTGACATAAGATGTTAAGTCTCGTTACCTCAGTAATTTCACTAGCATACAGTACCCTTCTAATCCACACAGTAATGTTTCACTATTATTTGGTTGTAGAAAGAGCTGTGGTAGTACTTAACTAGACGATCTCGTTCAACGAAGAGCTACCACCAGTAGACTATTTGCTTTCGCGATATTTTCAGAAAATTGACATATTGTTGTCATCTTTTATTGTATTAGTGTACTGTATAATGTAAAACCGAAAAGTTTTTCAGTTTCCCGACATGATCTTGCGCATTCGTCACTATCTAAAAATATTCCAGACTTGACGTAATGCCAAGCCAAAGTCAATAGCTAGCCCATAAACAACCGGATTTTTTATTATTTCTTTAAATTATCAAAAGATCTGCTTTCCGAAAATAATATATCGCTTCTTCTTATATCTTCTTTAGTACATAATATATAAAGTAAATATATCTAACATTTTACTACTTTGTAAATCTGCAGCCACTGCAGCATTACTGTTTTTCGGCTGTCAACATGTAACAGTTGGAGTATTTGGGACGAGCTCTTCACCAACCTTCGTCATCACTTAAAACTAGGTGAAATTGGAGTCAAATGTTGGCTCATAGTAAATAAAAACTCTTTAGATCAAATTTTAGAATATACCAAATGTGTTCGTATATAATATCAAACATGAATTGTAATACAGAAATAAGAAGGAGGAAATTGACCATCGTGTGGTGTTAAGTTTAAGAATTTTATTTTACTGGCAACACCGTCATCTGATAGTTACTCATCATAAAACTAAGACTAGCGTAGTTCTGTAACAAATACAGCCGGTATTATTATACACGAGGAAGTCTATTGTGTTAGCAACCGCGGTAATAATATAGTTTACTGTCGTTACCGTGTTTTCTAAACCGCAGTTTAGAAAACAGTAGACCTGGTATGAAAAGACTAAATCAGGAAGGAATTCATATGACGATGCCTATAATTTTTACCGCAGTTAATATGGCAATGCACAAAATTGCATTCGTCGCTTTAAGATTTAAGATGCTAAATCTCGTTACCTCAGTAATTTCAACAGCAATAACGTCCTTCAAACCAGAATGTTGTACGGAAGCTATTATTTCTTAGCAGAAATACGCGCTGCGGTAGTTACTTACCTAGACAAATTACCTCCTATCAATAATTCTATTATATAAGCAACTGCTATTAAAGCAAACAGATGTAGAGAATTACTAAATACAGTTAAAAATATTTATCAGCGTTTTGAGTATTTATTAACAAAAGATAACCTTAAATATGATCCGAAATAACAATTACCATTAAAGGGAAAAGTCAAAAGTTATTCTTTAGATCTATATAAAGCTATTGACCTTAAAGTCACATTTTAACCGACGCACGCGACACATTAATAAATATCAGACGAATCAGGCAATTACAACAGACATGCACATGAATCCAAGTACTGTACGATGTTGATATATTACGTCCATAATCCCATAATAATGGGAGGTACTAATGAAAACCTCTCGCGATTTCAAGGCGCGTCGTCTTCATTAAAACAAGTGGGTCGAGGTCCTGGCCTCACCATGTCTGGATATTTTTGTATGGCTTATGCAACTCGCCTCCATTGCGACAAAGTATAAATCTACCACTGATCGTAAATCAACCTAATAAATATGTATTCACAACCAGTAATATTCAGAGTGGGAACAGAAGGTTAGTTGAGACTGTATCCGGTATACAGCATGGTGACTACGTGAACAACATCTGATAAAGGAGAAAGTACGCTTTGTTCCAAACAAGGAAGTTAAAGAAAGGGCAATGTGTAAGGATACTTAAAGTGATCCACCTACAGACCTCTTAAATTTTATAGATATATAATTTAATAAAAAATAATAAATTTAATAAAAATACTTAGATAAGGCCAGTTTTTTTTTGTCATTATCATCGTCATCATCATCATATTCAACTTGAATCTGTCCATTGTTACTTTACATAGATTTCTCTAGATTCATGAAATCCCATTCAGGATCACAACAATATTCGTTCAATGTAATGTACTTAGATGCTCAGTGCTCCGTCAGTTATGTTGTACTGTGTGATATTTAAAGTTTGCCATATGAATGTTTGTAGATAATACACAGTATTATACCAAAAAAGTTATTTTTTCAATTCATCTGCTTCTAGTTTTTTTTTACCACTCAATCGAATGATAAGACGAAATATATGTATAAGCACCTGTGAGTTAGCGATATACTTACAATAAAATGGCGCTAAGTAGAAAGATTACACCATATCTAGCTCGTCTACTGAAGACAAGGTGTTATGTTTCGATGCCCTAGTATTTTCACTAACTACAGCGCCCTTTATACCAAAATCAGTAATTTTTGTTCTTGTCTGTTTTTGAAATTTTGCAAATCATGTGTAAAATAGTTTACATAAAAATCTAAAGTAATAACTGTACGTTGTGATTTATTGTTCCATTATAAAGTAAAGCATATTTTTTTATAATCGCTAAGTAAGCCAAACACGTTAAAGCGTGAACGTACAAACAAGGTTCCCGTCGTGAAGGAATGTACTATGGAGACAGCACTACGGAATATAATAAAAACAACGCGAGGATGGGTCTCATTGCTTTATATTTATTATTATCAGTCATGCTTGTATCGAAGCTTGATGCAAGGCATAAGGCGGAAAAGTCCAAGCGCTAATCTCCGAAATTAGCCCAGAAGTCAACGTTTTCTTCTGTCTCCTCGGTTACCTCATTAGCATCTTTGTTTTCATCCTTTTCCTCCTTGAATGAATCTAATTTCGTTAAGCCTTTCACTTTAGGTTTGCCTTCTCCATTGTCCTCTTCCGGTAAGCTATCAACAGACCCTTCCATGCTCCATCTATCATTTCGTCTGTCCTTCGAATTCTCCCTCGATCGACTTCTGGAATAAGAACGCGTCGATAAATTAGGTGTGCTTCCGAATTTTCCAAAATTCTCATTATTATTCATTTTTTCGAATTCTTGCTCTTCGAGTGATGTGAACATTTTTAATTCTTCGTCGCGTGAAGCTTTCGAATCTATAGATGAGTTGGACGAGGATGAATGGCGTTTTCTGAAACTCCTGCGTCGCCCACTTGGGTCATTTCGCTGCAGTGGGCGAAACTTTATCCCGTCAAGTGATCTTAAACAAATTAACAAATTTGTGAGTCTCACACATGATATGATTCCATGAATAAAATGACTCTCCTTATGTACGTGCATTGGTGCTGATGATAATTCTTTGTGTAAAATGGATATAAACATGTAACTAATACACAATGTCACGTGAAGTCACTCAAATAGCATGCTCTTCAAAATTAACAAATATTAACCTTAAAAATTCTTCGCTGTATGCAGTGTTATCCCTGGCTGCATCGTATGATTGGAAATGTATTTCAGGTAGCTTTTTTCTTGATGGGCTGAGGGGTTTGTAGTGCCATGATAGTTTTTCTTTATTATCAATAGCTGCATTTAGATCTTCTTCATTTTCGATTAACTCCTCTGAACAGTTCGATTCTAAAGTATTTTGTGGAGTATTTGCTCTATTTCTTGCTCCTATGCTGAACGACTCCGAAGTGTTTGACACAATCGTTTTAGTTTTAGTCGGTGTATATCTTTCCGTCCGGTAATCACCGTTAGGTTGAGAATTTTCTTCAAACGACTCCTGTCCAAAACTAGAGATTTTCGTCGAAAACAAAATGGCAGTTGAGCGAGTTTGCCCATAATATTTGATGACGGCAGATGTAAGTGATCCCTTTTGATCTTCCGTCAAGAATAGATAACCTTGACCACATTCTCTTATCCAGTCATTGGATGATGATCGATTAGAAGATTTATTTAAAAGTCTGCTATAGTATTCGACGAGATCTTGAAAGTTGGGTTCGTCAGCAGGTACGACACCTCTGATGATATGCTTCAAGCATTCTATTGTTTCGTTGATCCCCGCATATGTTATCACGACTGATAGCATAAGTCCCATTATTTAAGACACGAACTGAAAGGGTGTACAGGGTGAAGTTCGTGTCGGTGACAGGGAGCGGGGCGCAGCGATGTGACGCCGGGGCAAGACATGAACAACTGAAAATTAAAAAGCTATTCTTGCCAGATTAGTGTCCACATTTAGCATTAGATTTTGGCCAAGTGGCCAGACTTCGTTACGTTTATGTCTCATTTAATCTTGATATTCAAGGTCCCCTGATGAAGTTCGTGATCTTGATATCAAATTTGATTGATCTAAGAATTTTGTTTTTTTGACTCGTGTAATACATTTATGGACCTAAAATATGACTTGTATTAATTATACAATATCTTCTCACTGTTTTTATGGAATTAAAGCTAATAAGTACTGAATAGAAAAGACAGACAAAATAAAATTTTGTAAATTAAAAGTTTATTGAAGATGTGAAAAAAATAGACTTAGATCAGACGAGTTTAGGATATTCATCACATAAAACCACGATATTCATTACTCCATTGAGGCAGTGTTTTATGACAAATATTATATTCTAATGTTTATTGATTACTGGTAGATAGTAATCAATAAATAGTAATAGCCAGCCAGAACACTGAATTAAGCTGGTAGTAACAGCTCTATCATTTAAAAGTCTTTCTTTGTGGTTTTGAGCCTTTTGAAACGAATTTATATTTAAATGGTAATTAAAGTAATATAACGAAGGTAAATATAATTTTTGGCGTTCCAATAACTATAGGATCCCCAGTCAGAACATGGTATACTTTAATATACGGTTTTGTTTACTGCTGATATATAATTTATAAAGACAGGGCATGAAAATAAAACACAATTACGTTATATGTAAACCAACAATAAAGAAGTTAATATTAAAATGATTACAAACATCTGGCAACATTTATTTTTGCGCACGCGCCTTTTAAGAGACCTGACATTTAGCGGTGAATTTTCAGAGAAAAACATTGGCCGTTCTGTTGTCGCAATGCCAATAATTTTATTGCCAAGCCTGCAATTGTATGCGGCAATTGTATAACCGGAACATTATTATCATTGTTATATAGAAGAGGTAGCGCGTGAAATTGCTGCGGTAACGACACTTAACATTTCAAGGCGACGAATGCAATGTGGTGCAGTGTATATCATGCTCAAATGATTTAGAAAAGTAATATAGGAAAAGATTAAGAGAAATAAAACAAAATAAGTAGGAGAGTAATTGTAAAGGAAATAAATAAGAAGTAATTAATTTAAAATATGAAATGAGATATTGTAAATCGAGAATTGAAATCTCAGAGGTGATGAAACAATAACAGAAATGAAAAGGGAATACAGTAGAAGAGAAAAAAAGATAAGGATCATAAGAAGATGTAAAAAGAAATGGGAACAAAAATTACAAAACCCCGACTAATTGAATCATTTTGCGTTTATTAAGTCAATTTTATGTTCATCACATAAAAAAGGGATTATTTTTCGCAAATAACTATTTTTTTTTTTAATTTGACGAGGCGACTAGAATAGCAAGACTTTCACCGGGTAAGTGATACGCTTGCCCATAACTTGGCGCTGGTTAACATGGTATATACCACATTGCTCTCGAAGCCTTGATATATAAGCTGTTAAGTCTCGTTACCCCGGTAATTTCACTAGCATACATTACCCTTAAAGCGGATCATAGTAACATTTGTACTATTAGGCGGTAGAAATAAGCGCTGCGGCAGTACCTACCGAGACCTTACCGCCAGCAAATCTAAATCGTATTAGTTACTTTTATCATTAGTAAAATTCAATAGCGTTTCTACTCTGATCGTGTTAGGTAATATTTTGTCTAGATTTAAGTTTGACTTTAGTAGTCAGATCAGACTTGGCCATGTTTCACATGTTCACCATTGAATAGCTCTAAATCTCACTGATCTAAATGCAGCGCGTTCCCTGACGTAGAGGTGACGCGAGGAGATGGGTCCGTGTGAAACGCTCCGGTTGCTGTGCTGCAATTGCGTGGGAGCAGTATTGCCAGCTTCTAATAAATTACATTTACATAATTTATGAATTTTTTATATGGCTCTACTCACAAAAATTAATTCCGAAACAATATGTTTTTTTATAATTAACATTTGAAACATGAAACATGAAAAATATTATGAATTTTGATCAGTTTCAAAACGCACTAAGAATTGGAAAACTGACGGGATTAAAAAAAAAACAAAAATCCCAGAAATAATTTCTGGAATAATTGAAACCTATATCAATTTTACATTTAATATCGAAGATGAAATTGCTTGCAACCTTAGATAATAATTATTTTAATTTTTTTAATTATATTATTAAAAGTCAAAATTTATATAATCTATGTGAAAATGGTAACCCATACGAATTGGAAATTAAATAAATATCTTTAAAGTGGGATAAATTTTAATGTGAGCAACACTGCGTGGGCGCGCGCTTGGGGTCAGCGGACAGCGTAGTATTTTTCGATACCATTTTTTTAAGTGCAAATGATATAATGTTATCCGTTATTTTTAAATGGTATTCAACTAACCGATAACATGCTCGAAAACGGCTAAACCGTTTTTACTCGTTTAAATGGTACATTCTAATTGTTTCTATAGAGTAATTTCAATTAGAAAATATCAATAGATTTTCGGCTTAATTGTTACGTTTATAGCTTGTTCCCTATCTTCCTCTATATACTTCTTCAAGACGTAAGAGGCCAGCGTGACCTTGCCTTTGGTCGTAGTGAAAGTAATTGCGAATGGGGGGATTGGGGGAGAGTGGGGGGGAGGGAAGATGAAACTGAACACCGCGTGACGTCACGAGTGCCGTGCGCACGAGCGAACGACCAATGCAGTACAGCACCAAGACAATTTACAACATTCACATACACTAAAAACATTTAACGTTAAAAAAAATCTCAAAATTAACAATCAAAACTGTTGTAAAATCAAACAAATTTGATAAAAAGTGATACAACATCAGCGTTATATACAAAAATATAAAAATTTCTGTAAGCCTTACTTGCCAAAGGCAACGGTTGTACCAAACAGCAGCCTTTCCAATGTTGCAAAGCAAGTAGTGAAACAAAGTACGTGCCGACTCAAGACAGGAAGGCTGTGATGATAATGACATGTAAATACTGATAGTATTCCTCCATTCATACATAACCTTCATTGATAAAAAAAATCTCTCAGAAGCCAATGAACGGATCTGCGAATCTTTTAATAGAACCACTACTACGTAATGCCCCGGTTTCGCTTCGTTTAGTATTTAGAACATTCGTAACATTTTCAACTATAAATTATTTACTATCATCATCATCATCAGTCGATATACGTTCATCGCTTGATTTAAGACTCTCCCCAATAATGGGGTGATTATTTACCTTATCTAACTTTTAATTATGATTTTGATGTTAATGAATACGTATATTCCTTTTTTAATTCGATACGAGTAAGGCGTTCACCTGATGATATGTTACCGGTTTGAAGGGTGCCGTATTTCAGTGAAATTAAGTAACGCTACTTAACACTACGTTTCACGGAGCGCAATGTGGAGCTTTGTATACCATTTTAACTAGAGCCACGTTACGGGCAAGCTTATCACTTACCATGAGGTGAACGTCTTGATAACTCGCCGACTCTTCGAAAACTTATTTAACTTAGTTAAGACGACACAGCACCACATTACACTCGTCTTCAAACATAAGATGTTGTCTAGTTACCACAGTAATTTAACTAGTATTCAACATCTATAAAACTGAAACACAGTTATGTTACCTAGACGGTCTCTGAGATCTATCATTGATAAAATACTGTCTTTAAGAGATTTCTGATGCTGTCCAATCATCAGCTTGTTTATGGAATAGCGTTGGTTTTTTTGTGGATGATATTTTTGCCCACGGCCACTATTATGGTAGTAAGGGCTTCATCAATTTCAAGACTCGCGGATCGCAAGCTAAATATGAATAAGAAAGAAAAAGGGGGAGGAGAAAGCCAAAGGGAAAAGGATTAGTGGAGGAACGAAGAGATGGACTGAGATATAATTAGGAAGAGAAACACGAGAGACAATTCAATAGATACTTGTTGTTATAGTAAGTATAGTGTTGGTATTTCGAAGAGTGATATTTATATTGAGCCAATTGAATATATCTCGTATGACATCGTTCACGGTTCGCGTCGTGTAATAACGCTCCGACGTAAACAACGCACCAGCTCTCCGTCTCCAGCCAATTTTGCTTCGGCACTGTTCTTTATTTACTTTAAATTCAATCAAACGATACAAATTTATACTGATATCACTTTCCATATGATTTTTGTAATAAAAAAATTACGTTACATAAATCCGAAAATTGAAACCTTGTGTCATATCCTCTTTCATCTTTCTCATCTCCTTATTAACAAATGATCTATTTATGTATTACCCTTTAGATCATTGACTCGGGATATTTATTTATATTTGAAGCAACAGTCCATTCTATGATGAGTGAAGATGAGAGTCGTCGCATATTTATTAAATATAGCAAGACTGTTGTCAAGTTGACTGTAGTAAAGAAAACAAAAATATGGAATAAAGAGACAAGGACAAACGTAGTAAATAACACAGGAGATGATTATAAGTAAGATACTACAGTAAAAATTCAACGAATTTAGTCCGAGAGGCGATGCACGAAAGAGGAATTAGAACAATGTAAAAGGATAAAAGAGCAGAAGGTAATATGAGGAATGAAAGCGAGGTAGCAAAATATAAAGCAAAGAAAAGAGTAAAAAGAATAACAGAACGGGAACGCGAAAAATAAGCAGTAATGTGAAGAAGCTTGAAAAGTAAATAAGCTTACAAAAAACAATGTTCGTATAAATTGACTAGAAATTTGGAAAAGTTAACACATTGCCTTAATAGGGAACAGATTAGCAAGGCGTTCACTTGATGGTGAGTGATACGATTGCCTATAACGTGGCGCTAGTTAAGATGATATACAAAATACCACATTGCACTCGTCGCCTTGAGACGTTGTTGTTTCGTTACCCCAGTAATTTCACTAGCATACAGCACCTCCCAACTACAATCCAATCAACTGCAACAGGAGCTACCACCAGTAAAAATCTACAATTGTTTTAAACATTCTCTTACCGGGAGAGTTAAGACATTTCCCTAATATAAGCTTATGGATATCACATCCTCAAAAGCTGTTCTAAGAACATATCGGTTTTATTTTCAATATTTTCCTACACTGGAAATCTTATATACAATGGGAATCGAACCTTGAACTCTTCCGAATGTATTACACTGTTTTACATATTAGACATTTTCCTTGTGATATATAATGATAGTATAAATCTCAGAGAGGATGTTAAAGATTTATTTAAACAATTTGTTACTGGTAATTAATTTACATTTGAATTTTAAACGAACGACAAACAAACATCAAAGCGCGACACGAATTGTATTGTTGTATGAAAATAGAGTATTAATAAACCGCCTGATAGTATTGGCCCGCTCTCAAATCCTGATCCGTCAAGTCATTATCCACGTCAGGGTTTCATAAGCTTTCCAATTTTTCTATAGGATCTTATCAATGATTTCTTTAACAATCATCTTTTATAATCATCATCTGATAAACCACTACTGGACATAAGTCTTCCCTAAAAATCTACACAAATCGGTTTTGCTGCCCGCATCCATCAGTTTTATCCTTTACTATAGCCATAAACAATTTAAATATAAGTAAACGATATATTAAGTAATTAGAATTTCAATTTTAATTAACTTATTCATAAAGTTCATACTAGAAATGTGTGGAGAAATATGTTAATACTTTCAATTGGATATAGTTTACTATTATGTTGTAAACATAAGTTAAGCCAATTGCGGTAGATATTTATAGATGTTCATGATTGAAGGTTTTATCATTTTCGTATGGAAACAGTAACGTGATATGAAAATTAGAAAATTGAACGTAAATAAAACAAAATTTTTGAAATGGCACATCATATAAAATGTAAAACTTTTACATCCATAGAAAAACTAAAACTGAAAAATTAGAGACAAGTAAAGTAAAAACGAAAGAGAAAAAATGTATAATTGTCGCTTTTTCGTTTTATATGGCGCAATGATATTATTAACACTTCAAGTTGTCCAACAAATTTATAAGTAATTTTCATAAATTACTTTAAAAACCTGTGATTAGAGACACTTCTCCACAGAGGTTTTAAACTAATCTAACTTATTAAAAATCTGTAATTTTTTTAAATATCTTAATTCTTATAAATGTAATAACAATATTGTAATTTTAATTGTTAATAATTTATTACTAAATATTTCCGAAAAAATATTTATTAAATAAAGCGACATCTGTTATCAAGTAGCAAAACTAACTCGGCGGCAGTATATCTTGGTGTTATATTAAAATCACGAGAATAATAATATACAATTATTAAGAGACGAATATCTAACCAAAATTATAATATATATATTAGATATAACCAAATTATATATTATATTGATTTTAATACCAGTTTCTTCTACAAAAAAATTTCGAAAAGTTTATCTAATCGATTATTTACACATTAAGGAGGATTATTAACTAAACAGAACTAAACTAATATATAAAGGTAATATTTTTATTAGGTATCATCACTAAAAGACTTTAATCTTTATCGGGCAAGGAGTTGTTTTAACTTTGATCCATAACTTTTGCCTAATGATATAAACACTAAAAACCTATAAATTTATTTTAGTATAATAAGAAATTAAAACTTTCACAGACATGCCTTACAAGTTTAATGAACACTCACACTTAATACTTCACTTTTCGGTTACTCCCGAAAACACAAACGGGAAGCGCGCGAATACAAATTTCGTACGGAATCCAAAGACAGTTAACTCCACAACTGGAGTTTAAGTGCTGGAGACACGTCCTCCGCAGCCGTTGGGTGAGGATTGAGATCACACTTGGCTACCGTTAGCGCAGGTCTTCGTAGACGTGTTGTATGTTAAATATATTTATTACATCGGAGTCTATAAACACACTCAGGCGACGGAGACTTCAAAGCGATCAATCGCTATTTAGAGTGACGATGAACGGGTTCTATGCTTGGTTGGTACACCTTGGACGCAGTCTCACGCTTCTAGCGGAAAATTGGAAAACTGAACCACTTTGTGACGAGCCGCATATTTTTAATCTACACTGAAGAGTTAAGAGCTACATCATAAAACACATCTTTAAATAATATTCATCATGAACTAAAGAAATAATTTACACAGTGTAGTGAAACTGGAATGGATTGATACAAAACCTTTTAGAAGAGAAATTTTGGAAGCAAAAATATCATTGATATATTAAGCGTAATGAATTCATATAAAATCATTCAAAGTCAATTTCGCGTAAGATAATCAGGCAACGTGCCGCCAAAGCGTCGAATATAATTTGTTAGCAATGAAATATAGGCCGACACTTCACATGCTAATGTAATAAATTAATTTTAAATGCCCAAACATATAATCATTCATAACTAATGTTTCCCTAACGACTGACATTTTAATTGAAACAAATCTTAAATTAACAACTGTATTGATGCAAATAATAAATCAATACATTAGTTATCCTAATTCAGACTTCATTTCCTATTCAAAAGAGGTTTTATATATAAACTTTATTATTTGAAACAACTTGAACAAATTCGATTCAAAAGAAGTTATATATATAAAGTTTATTATTTGAACCAATTCGCTGATATGTTTATTAAAAATAATTATTTATATACAATATTACTAAATTATGATTAATATAAAATTGTTTTTAATCTTACCTAAATTTTTAACACTTGCACTTTTTTAATCTGTGAATGATTTATAGTCAGTATTGAAAACGGCGCGAAAATTCCCGCGTACACCGGCGTACGGAATGGCGGGCAAGGTGTGAACGAATCTGCACAGTGCCGTTAGCGTACAAAAGTTTATTTTTAACTAATACCGCACAAGTAAACTAATTTATTAGGCGAACGCGGTGAATGGTGCGGAATGTTCAAATATAGATCTGCCTGTAAACAACTAAGAAGTTTAAAGCATCGACGAGCAAAGGTCAGAATGTTTGATTCGGTTTAAAATTAAAATTTATAAAATTTTACATAAACCCTACTGTCTTGTAAATCGAAAAGTCTTCTTCTTCTTTCTTCTTAAGGTAACATATTCCGTAAGTCGGCGATAATTACAGCAATTTGGACGTTAAATATCCGGGCTCTGAAAAGCGAACGGGTGCTTTTTACGAACTACTTGCGTAAATTTTTTAGCCAGGACGTTCTTCTGCAACTCACACTTCTCTTTCCCTGTACGATGAGCTGCAGCAGTTCGTGTTTTGCATTTCTCATTATGTGGCCCAATTATTCTATCTTTCTCTGTTTTTCAAAAAGTACGGAGGATTCTTTTCAATAATAAAAATAGAAACTCCGTTACCAGAAATGGTCTAGGTAGGTACAGCTCCTATTACAGCTGACAACCAGTAGTTTGCAAAGATACCTGTATTTAAGTTTGAAGGGTGCTGAATGCTAATAAAATTACTGGATTAACGAGATATAATACCTAAATTCACAAATATCTACTATCCATATCACGATATAAATTTGACATGATGTTAAATGGTAATAGAGAAGAGATGATGTTCCTAAAATAAAACAATGATATAGTATAAGGATGGTATTCACAGCGCCACATTGTGCTCATCGCCTTGAAGCATGAGGTGGTATGGTTACTGCAGTAATTTTTCTAGTTACTACCCCATTCTAACGAGAACACACAAATGTTTGACTCGGACGATCTTCAGCAAAACACCTATCAGTACTAATGGTAGGTCACTTGCCGAAGACTATCTAGCTAAGTACCACCGCAGCTACTATTTCTACGAGCAAATATTGTATGCTAACATTATTATGTTCCGGTTTGAAGGGTGCTGTATGCTGATGAAATTACTGGGATAACGAGATATAACACCTTAAGTACGCGACGAGCGTAAAGTGGCGATGTTTATACCATCTTAACTAGCTCCGCTTTCTGAACTTTCTGCCCTCATCGCACGTCTAAAAAAATGGTTATTTTTTAATAACGGATACTATTTAAATAAAGTGGAATAATATACCAATGACGTTAGGCCGTGAATCACCAATATTTAAGCCCTGATGAAAATAAGCGTGAACTAATCCTGGGTGGGACAGATCGCATTTTCGAAATACGCACGTCAGCGACAGTAAAGAAGTCGGTGGAAATATTCCTGATCTGGTCTTCTTAAAATTCAAATCATATTTATTTAAATTTAAAGACATTCAAACATTTTTTTCTTAATTTAACTACAGAAATATAATTTTTTGTAGAAGGTATGGTAAGACTTGATCATCAAAAGACAGTTTTGGTGCCCAGTGACTCCATTGAAGTCGAGGTTGGGAATGATTTTTCTTTATATGCTCTTCCACTATAGACTCACAGCAGGTGGATATGGAGCTGCTCTTGCTGTCTTGGGTTCCTAGGATTTCACAGAGCCATTTTGTTATACATCTCTTTAGGGTTGCGAGGGGTCCTACATAACACCTTTTTTTTAACGTGGGGGAAATGCATTCCTGCCTTCACGGGGGCAAAGACAGGTTACGTTGGACTTGCACCGACTAAGACCTTCACGATGTTCCTCCATCGCCGCTTTACTACAGGTTCACGGGAACGGTAAGGTCCGACACAACACCTTAAAGGACCCAAGCCAACCTCACCTGCTCGTAGTGCACCCGGCTAAACAACAAAAAAGACTCTGGCCTGGAATAAAATATTATACCCTCTTAATTTTTTTTTGACGATGTGACGACACGAGCAAAGCGTTCACCTGATGGTAAGTGATACGCTTGTCCATAACACGTCGCTGGTTAAGATTGTATACACAGCACCACAATGCGCTCGTCGCCTTGAGACACTGTGTTAAGTCTCGTTACCCCAGTAATTTCACTAGCATACAGCACCCTCCAAAAACCCTCGGTATATTTCTGCTTTTAACTTAAGACCTTGTATTATGAGTCAGATGAGGGGTTC